>OX104061.1:6947625-6966685 GCA_944474145.2 Dicrocoelium dendriticum | reverse complement strand
TTATCGTTAGTATGTCGTTCCGTGTGTATCCAGTCGGCGGGTGTCACGGTAACAAGTTACAAGGCAAGAAATCGGTTGGTTTTACTTCCTGTTATCCTTATCTTCCTATTCAACTCCGGCACTTTCCCTCTTTCTTGGGAAGTAGGGGCCCTAATAGACCCTAATAGATGTACTCGCGTTCACTGAGACCTCCGTCGCAACGAGACTGGACCTTAACGTGGTGCGACGGTTTGCGTACCTCATTGACCCATTGAACTATACTGGGTGATGCCTCCGAGCATCTTGAGAGCTACTCCTACCGGGTTGGTCAATGGTGAGAGGTCAGAAAAATTCAGTCTCCTGGTCCTCCAGGTTGGGGGTTTGAAATCGGATGGCGTCCATTTCTGTAAAACTGTCACTGCCACCCCGCTGCCTTGCGGACAGGCTTTTGAGCCAAAGGCTTTGGATGAGGACCCTAATCGTCCTCCTGTCTAGGTCTGGGCGCCGTGGCAGTATCCCAGCCCACATACAACCATGACATTTTCTTCAAACAAAAACTTCACCCTGCATCGGCCGTCGCGCAGATTATCAAGGGTCGCCTTATCTGCTGCATACAGCAGGGCGGATAAGCGAAAGCATGCTACTGCTGGCGCCTCCCTTCTTTTTTTCCACCTTTTTCTCTTACTCCCATCCCGGCCCCCATTACTAACCTTCCTTCTTTAATTCCTAGCTTAATTGACAGCAATCGAAGTGCTACTGAAGTAGTACCATCTGCAGCCACCATCCCACAGCACCTATCGGACGCCTATCGGCAAAAGTCCCTTATAAGGCCACGCTGTCCCGTTTCCATGGCGACATTCAACGTCCGCACTCTAAGACAAACAGATGAGCAGGCTGCACTCGCACGCACCTTGGACACACTGGGTGTTGATGTGCATTGTGTGTCCGAAACTAGGATTAATGACCCTAACGGGGTTATCGAATTGACTACACCCGGCTTATCCTCTCGTTATCGGTTGCACGCATCCGGAGACGCCGATGTGGCACTCACGGGTCAAGTTAGTGTAGGTATCATTCTCAGCTCCAAGGCTGAGTCATCGTTGGTTGATTAGATTTCGGTGAACAGCCATTTATGTGCAGCCCGTTTGACGACATCAGCTTTGAATTCGCGAAGTAGTACGAAACGCTGTTTGTGATTTCTGTTTATGCTCCCACCGAATGCAGTTCTAATGCAGCCAAGGACACTTTCTATCACCAACTGAACGGGCTACTACGCAGTGCTACTAGTTCAGATATTATAGTACTTGCAAGGGATATGAACGCAGAAGTAGGGCGTCTGAGCTCTTCAGAAGCTCAGCTGGGTGGTAAGTATGGACTTAACTCTGAACGGACTGACAACGGCGAGCGTCTGCTGCAACTGTGTGCGGAGCACCAGTTGTTTCTTACTAGCACTGTTTTTAGACAGTGGGCGCCGAAGTGCTACTTGGCATTCACCTGTAGCTGGTCAGCGATGGACCCAAATTGACCACATAGCCATAGGTTACAGGTGGCGCGGTTCCATTCTGGATTGCCGCTCGTACTGGAGTACCTGTGTCGACTCTGATCATGCCTTGGTACGCTGTCGTTTCTCCATGAACTTTACCGGAAGGCGCACCAAACATTACCCCCGGTTGTCAACGGAGAAATTGTCCCAGCCCTCGGTCAGACAAGCCTATCAAGAAGCACTGCATAGCGAACTCTCGCTGTCTTGTCCTAATGACACTGAACTTCAGTGGAATAGGATCTCGGCCGCTAAGCGCGACGCAGGAGCATCTGTTTGTGGCACTATCAGTCGTCACCGCACCAGTCACTGGATATCCGAGAGGTCCGTGAACCTGTTGGAAGCTAGAAGACACCTCCCGGCTGGTTCTGAACACAATGTGACCAGACGGGCTATTAGGTGCAAAGTTAAGCGGAGCCTACGTGCTGAAGAAGAAGCCTGGTAGACCAGTCAAGCTCAAGAAATGGAGGAGGCAGGAGCAGTAGGCAATTACCGGAAGCTCTTCCAGCTAATCCCCACTACTGATCCCAGAAAACCAGGCGTCAGTGAGACAATCAGAGACAGCGCGGGTGCGCTGATACACAATAAGGAGCGCCGTATGGCTCGTTGGTCGGAACACTTTCAATATCATTTTAGCTGGCGCCATACTCCCGAACCCCCTACCTACTCCGGTGATGCAAGACGAGCCATGGACGGTTAGTTTAGATCCTCCGTCGGAGGCCGAGGTCCGAAACGCAATCACAGCCCTCTATCGTTTTCGTGCCGCTGGCCCGGATTCCCTCCCACTTGCACTACTTAAGGATGGAGGTGAGGTCCTCTGCACGGCACTGACCTCCCTATTCGAACGTATCTGGAACGAAGAGAGTGTGCCGGCTAATTGGAGCGGATCGATTATAGTGGCAATATACAGAAAGGGCAGTTGCACAGACTGTGCGAACCACAGGGGTATTAGCCTAACACCAGTTGTGACAAAATTACTGGCCTCGATTTTCGTTCGTCGCCTCACTGCAGAACGGGAATCTCGGATTAGGGAAGAGCAGGCTGGTTTTCGCCCAGGACGTGGCTGTATAGACCATATATTTACTTTGCGGCAGGCGCTAGAGCAGCGCCACGCATACCGCAGACCGACAATAGCTGTGTTCCTCCATTTCAAGAGTGCGTTCGATTCAGTCAATCGATCGATTCTGTTCGTATTACTTGCGCGAAAAGGTGTTCCCACGAAATATGTGAACATCCTTCGAACTCTATACTCGAACACTACAGGCCGCGTCAGGGTCTACGGTGTCCTATCGGATAGCTTTTCGACTACAAGTGGTGTTCGTCAGGGTTGTCTGATTTCCCCGTTTTTGTTCAATTTCGTCGTGGATTCTATCATGGAGTGTTCCCTTGCGGAATCTCACCATGTAGGCGTTGAAGTGCTGCCTGGTGAAAGGTTAGTTGATCTAGATTATGCGGACGATACCGTCTTGCTTTTCAACAATGTTGAGGCGGCACAATCAACCCTGAATAGCCTATCCAGAGTGGTCCCAATATTTGGTATGCACTTCGCACCTTCAAAGTGCAAAGTGCTGCTGCAGGACCACCAGCCGCTTGATGACCCCCTTGACACTTGCTAACGAGGAACTCGAGGTGATTGATCAATTCACTTATCTTGGCAGCTGCATCAGCAATGATGGGCGCATAGAAACTGACGTGAGCTCACGCATTGCAAAGGCCAGAGCTACCTTCTTGAAGCTGCGTCATTATTGGCGACAGAAGAGAGTTTCCCTCCGTCTGAAAGGCCGTACATACAAGGCCACAGTGGGGGCCGTTCTGCTCTATGGTAGTGAGACTTGGCCCCTTTGGTCTGAAGATCTGAGGCGCCTTCAAGTCTTTGATCATCGTTGTTTGCGAAGCATTGCTGGTGTCGGATGGCACCAGCGTGTCCGCAACGATGATGTGCGTAGGCGAGTATTACGTGGTGATAATCATGCTAGCTCCCTAGAACAACAGATAGCACTGAATAAGTTGCGTTGGCTCGGGCACGTGCTACGCATGCCTGGTCACCGCTTACCTAGGAGGGCCTTGTTCAGTCTACCAGATGTAGGGTAGCGCAAGGCTCGAGGTGGACAGAAGTTGACTTGGCAGCGGCAAATGAAGTCACTGAGGAACAAACTGGGTGCCGTTGGTCCGTCTCGCCTTCCTGGTTGGAGTCCACGTGACTCACCTTGTGCTTGGCTCGAGACTTTACAGGATATGGCTTGCAACCGACACCAGTGGCGCGTCTGCTGCCGCTTGTATCTTTCGAGTACTAGCTTTTGTCACTCAAGGAGACATACTGCTACCTGGCACCCGCCATCACAAGCACAAGAGTGCTCCCAGCTTGACCAAATAGCAATCAGCTACGGATGGCGCGGAAGCGTAACGGACTGCCGATCCCACTGGCCAACTTATCTAGATTCCGATCACGCATGGATTCGTGCTAAGATTTGCATGCATTTCGGATGATCACCTAAGCGCGTTCACCACTAACCGGACGTCGAAAGTCTACAAAACCCTGCGATACTAACGGGGTACCAAGCCTCACTGTCAACTTTGTTTGGCCTAACTATTGACGGTGATCTCCCTTCGTAGTGGGCGCAAATCAAAAATGCTTTAGTTTCTGCAAATATCGACACTTTCAGAGTTGCTCGTCACCCACCGAAACATTGGATTTCCGCCGTCTCCTTGTCGTTGATGGACAAACGCCGCTTGATCCCTTCGGATTCCAGACACAGTGAAGAACGCCAATCCCTTGGTCGAGAGTTGCGCAGGAGTATGCAAATGGACTGCGAAGCTTGGTGATATGAATGTGCTAGTGAGATGGAGCTTGCTAGTCTCTCTGGCAATACCATAACAAATTTTCCATCTCCTTCGAGTCCCCGGTGTTCGATCTGTTATACGTGAAACAATATGCGAAGAGGATGGCACCTTAATCACCAATTCTCAACGGCGGTTGGAGCGATGGGCCAAACATTTTGGCTCGCCGTTTTGTTGGCCCCCAGCTCCATCTGCTACCACTAGCGCTCACGCTGTGCCCGAATGGTCTACCCCCACGGATCCTCCCTTTTACCAGGAACTCGAGCAGGAGCTCAGGCACATAACGCGTTATAAAGCCCCGGTCCTGATGGTCTTCCTCCAGCTCTATTTAAAGATGGTGGCGCTTCGCTGGTTCGAGAACTCACCGCTTTGTTTTCGAAAATTTGGTCGAAAGAGAAAATTCCATCATCTTGGGGTGAATCGATAGTCGTCCCCATCTTCAAAATGGCCTGCGCACAATCTGCTCCTACTACAGAGGCATAAGCTTAGTCTCCGTTGTTTGCAAGCTGCTGGTGTCCATCATACTTCGCAGACTATCCCCAACGCGCGAAGAAGAAGAAGAAGAACAAGCTGGGTTTCGCCCTGGTCGCGATTACATCGATCAAATCTTCAAACTCCGTCAGGTCCTCGAGCTCCGCCATTTGTATCAGAGGCCAACAATTGCTGTGTTCCTGCATATCCCTTCAATCCTGCATATTCTGTCGATCGTACGGTACTGTTTCGCTGCCTACTGAGAAATGGTGTCCCCGAGAAGTTCGTCTCCATACTGCGCGCTCTATATAGTCTGATCTCGGGCAGGGTTAGCGCTTATGGCAAACTTTCGCCTACGTTTGTGGTCTCCAGTGGAGTTCGACAAGGATGCCCTATCTCTTCGTTCCTATTCAACTTTGCCATTGAGGATGTCTTGAAGAACACTCTGGGCGATTCGTTAAACGCTGGCGTTCAGTTCTACCCAAGTAGTCGAGTTGTTGATTTGGATTATGCTGATGATATCGTCTTGCTGGGTGATGATTCACACGTCGTCCAAATTGCACTAAACCGCTTGGCAATTGGAGCATCGAGCTGTGGTATGTACTTTTCGCCATCCAAATGCAAGGTTCTCTTCCAAGACTGGCGGGTGCCTGTACCTACACTCACTCTTGCTGTTGAGACACTAGAGGTTGTGGAGAGCTTTGTCCACTTGGGAAGTTGCATCACTGTTGGCGGAGTTGTTGGAGACGAGATTTCGATGAGCATCTCGAGAGCAAGCCTAGCTTTTTCTGGGATGCTAGATTATCTGGGCTCCGCGGGCATTGTATGCGGCTGGGCAAACCGCGGTCCGATCGAGTTAAAGCGGTGACATGGTTATCGCGTCGAGTCATCGATCGTTGGAACTCGCTTCCAGAAGCTGTTGTCAAGAAAGGGTAAGGGGTTTGAGCGTCAGCTAGTTGCTCTTGAGTGGCGACACAAAACCATTACTTTTTCCTGACTAATTCCCATCTTCATACTTCTATTCTCTCTCTGTACTTTCTCTGTACTTTCCCTCACCATTGTTATTATCCTGTTTTAACTGATTTTCTTTACCTTTTACCTCCGATTTTTCTTCCTCACTCCACGTAACTGACATAGCAGGGACAGCTAATGCAAGGAACGTGTGCATTAAATGGGTGGACCGGGGTGTTTTTTCGGATGTTTTCGTGTTAGGTCCACCAAAAAGTCTTAACACCCTTATCAACACCTGAATCAACAACCCGCTCAAGAAGGATCACTTACGGAATTCATTCTATCGTTCCTCTCTTACTTGAACTTGAACGTGGCTCATTTGCAATAGACAGTAGCTGCCGCACAGCATATTTTTGGCCTGTTTGGAGTCCGTTAGTTATGTACTTCTCCCGGAGGTGCTCTATCTCGACTGCTTGATTAATACGGATTATCTTAAACTGGTCAAAAGTATCCACGCTTGAAGCTTCTGACCAGCTGCAGCTGACGCTCGATCTGCTGCACGTTTGGTCTGTCAAGTGGCAAATGCCTACCGATCGTGTTTTGTTCTCCCGATCATTGCTCAAGAACCTTTCTGTGCCTACCACATTTGTGATTTTCTGCTGAAGAATGTGGTTAGTGAGATCGGTTTGGGTGTAATCGTTTCTCCAGACCTAAGAACAACCCAGGACAGGTTACGAAAGGTGGCATCTGCCAACAGGATGCTGTTTGCCATACGGATGTCTTTCATCATATTGACACCGCAAAACTTCAGACTGCTGTTTTCCTCTCACGTTCGTCCAATACTGGAATACAGGCTATCTGCCATACACCCACTCACGAAAATTGAATGTGAGTTAATCGAGAAGGTTCAGAGGCGCGGATGCAAGTCTGCCAATACTACTTGTCTTATCTTATCCTCTTCGTCTCCAGCGTATGAACTTTTTTACACTGGACTACCGCCGTCGCCGTGTTGATTTTATTTATACTAGACGCATTTTAAGGGGCGGTCTGGGGAAGCAGGTGCAGCCGTTCTTCCAGCTCAGCACAGGTTGTTCGACGCGGGGCCGCAGCTTGAAACTTTTTAAACCTCGGAGAAACAATGTCCGGTCCGATGTTGCGTTATCCACGCAGGTTGTAAATGAGTGGAACCATCTCCCTGAATGTGCCCAGACAGAGGGATGTTTCAAAATATGATTGGACAAATACATGCTGATCATGCCTGGATTCCGCTGTTTTTGCTGCAGCTGTAACAATCCCTCGGGAAACACAGTTTAGCAACGACACGTGTCATTCAGCCTATGAACGAGAACTGATGGAGCTGACACGGGTTTTCTCTTCTGCTCTCTACAACTCTGAGCTCCCACCTGATGGGCATTTTTCGGCAGTGTGCTGTACTGTTACTCCGGTTCGGCGTTCCTAACTCTTCTGCGTCCAAATATTATGACGGGCCGTAATAGACCCTTAGAGCTGCAACACAAAATAAATACCTCGTAGACGACTGGATGTTCAACCGCCTAGTAAGAGACCGATGCAAAAGGAGCTGCTAAGGAAGCACGGAAGAGGGAAGGAAAAGTGCCGGAGAGGACTAAGAGGTTAAGGATAACAGGAAGCATACTGACTGACCTCTTACCTGCTAACGTGTTACCGTGACGTCCGCGGACCGGCTACAGTACAACAACGAGCGTTCGCAAACGCTCTGCTTGACACACATAGTCCTCATTCGAACAGGCGAGCTTCCTAAGTTGTCTAGGTACGAAATGATATTATATTTTATTCATATTTTACACAGCCAACCAGTGGAATCTCCAGGTCACTACAACTTGCTTTACATGCGACGTATTCTCCGAGGTGAGATGCGGAATGAGGTACAAGAGTTCTTTCGTCTTTGTCGGAGAGTTCGACACGTGATCACGGTCTGAAGCTGTTTAAACGAAACTGACTTCGGATTCTCGCTGATGTCACTTTGCCAACTTGTGTGGTGAATGACTGGAACACTTTATCTGATGTAGTCGTCATTCGCAAACAGTCAACTATCATCATCAACAACAGTAATTCATCAGCCATTTGAACTTATGCTTCACTACCATACAACCAAGAGGACCCATTAAAAAAGGATAATAGGAGGGAGAGAAGGGGGATTTACCTGAAGACGTTAATGCACTAAGCAAGCCTTCAGGGTCAAAACTCCCACACCTTGTGTAGACAACATACTGTCACAAACAGATCGCTATCGTGCAAAGATAAGGCGGCATCGGCGAGACAGCTTCCTTGTGGCTTTCACTGCCACGCGTCATAAACTTCCATTACCCTGCAGATAACAGTACCAAATACACTTTAAACAGGCAATCCGATTAGGAGACAGTAGCAGACGCGCCACTGGTGTCGGCTGCAAGGTATGTCCTGTAGAGTCTCGAGTCAAGCACAAGGCGAATCATGTAGACTCCAGCCCTGAAGGTGAGACGGACCAACGGCACCCAGTTTGTTCGTCAGTAACTTCATTTCCCGCTGCCAAGTTAACCTGTGTCCACATCGAGTCTCTCGCCACCCTACAACTGGCAGACTAAATAAGGCTCCCCTAGGTAAGCGGTGACCAGTCACACGTAGCACGTGCCCGAGCCAACGCAACTCATTCTGGACTATCTGTTGTTGTAGGGAGCTAGACTGATTATTACTGCATAGTACTCACCTATGCACATCATCGTTGCACACACGATGGCGTCATCCGACACCAGCAATGCTTCGCAGACAACGATGATCAAAGACTTGAAGGCGCCTCAGATATTCAGTTTGAAGAGGCCGTCTCACTACCATAGAGCAGAACGGCCCTCAATGTGGCCTTGTATACACACACACACACACGCACACGCAGCATACATGTTAGCTAGAGGTCCGGGTGCAGGGGCCAGCTGAACTGATCTTGTATTTATTCCGCCCAACGAGACATATGGCGCTCCTTATGGTGTATCCGTTCATCCGCGCTGTCTCTGATTGTCTCATTGATGCCTGGTTTCCTGGAACCAGTGGTGCGGATCAGCTGGAGGAGCTTGCGGTGATTGCCTACTCCTCCTGCCTCCTCCAGTTCTTGAGCCCGACTGGTCTACCAGGCTTCCTTGTCAGCACGTAGGCTCTGCTTTAGTTCGCGCCTAATAGCCTGTCTTGTCACGATGTGTTCAGAGCCAGCCGGGAGGTGTCTTCTAGATTCCAACAGGTTCACCGACCTCTCGGATATCCTGTGACTGGTGCAGTGACGGTCGATAGTGCCACATGCAGATGCTGCTGCGTCGTGCATGGCAGCCGAGATCCTATTCCACTGAAGCTCAGCGTCATTAGAACAAGATAGCGGAAGTTCGGTATGCAGTGCGTGTTGATAGGCTTGCCTGACCGAGGACTGAGGCAATTTCTCCGTTGACAATCGGGGGTAATGTTTGGTGCGCCTCCCGATAAAGTTCATGGAGAAACGACAGCGTACCAAGGCATGATCAGAGTCGACACAGGTATTACAGTACGAGAGGCAATCCAGGATGGAACTACGCCACCTGTAGTTGATGGCTATGTGCTCACTTTGAGTCAGTCGCTGGTCAGCTACACGGGGACGCCAAGTGGCACTTCGGCGCCCACTGTGTCTACAAGCAGTGCTACTAAGAAACAGCTGGTACTCCGCATACAGTTGTAGCAGACGCTCACCGTTGTCAGTCCATTCGGAGTTAAGTCCACAACTGCCACCCAGCTGAGCTTCTGATGAGCTCAGACGCCCTACTTGTGCGTTCATGTCCCCTGCAAGTGCTATAGTGCCTGCGTAATAGCGCATTCAGTTCGTGATAGAATGTGACCTTGACAGCAGTTGAACTGCAGTCGGTGGGCGCATAAGCGGAAATCACAAACAAACAGCGTTTTATACTACTTCGTGAATCAACCTTAGCTGATGTCGTCAAACGAGATGCACATAAACGGCTGTTTACCGGATTCCCACTTATTAACGATAACAGCATTGGAGTTTAGAATGACACCTACACCAGTTTGACCCGTGAGTGCTGCATCGGCGTCTCCGGATGCGTGCAACCATTAACGAGAGCATAAGCCGGGTGCAGTTAATTCAATAACCCCGTTAGGGTCATTGATCCTAGTTTCGGACACACAACACACATCAATACCCAGTGTATCCAAGGTGCGTGTGAAGGCAGCCTGTTGACCTGTTTGTCTTAGAGTGCGAACGTTGAATGTCGCCATGGAAACGGGATAGCGTGGCCTTATAAGGGACTTCTGCCGATAGGTGCGGTGGGATGGTGGATGCAGATGGTTCTACTCCAGTGGCACTTCTGTTGTTGTCAATTAAGCTGGAAATTATAGAAGGAATGTTAGTAATGCGGGTCGGGATGGGAGTAAGAGAAAAAGGTGGAAAAGAAAGAAGGGAGGTGCCAGCAGTAGCATGTTTTCGCTTATCCGCCTTGCTATCTGCAGCAGATAAGGGGAGCTTTAATAATCTACGCGACGGCCGATGCAGGGTGAAGTTTATGTTTGAAGAAGATGTCATGGTTGTATGTGGGCTGAGATGCTGTCAGGTCGTCCAGACCTAGACAGGAGAACGATTAGGGTCCTCATCCACAGCCTTTGTCTCGAAAGCCTGTCCGTAAGGCAGCGGCGAGGTGGCAATGATTTAGTTTTGCCGAAACGGACGACATCCAATTTCAAATTCTCAACCTGGAGGACCAGGAGACTGAGTTTGTCTGAGTTATCACCATTGACCAACCTGGTAGTAGTAGCTCTCAAGGTGTCCGAAGGCGTCTCCCATTATAGCTCAATGGTCAAGGAAGTGCGCAAATCGTCACACCACGTTAAGCTCCAGTCTCTTTGCGATCACAACGTGGCATCGTTTTCGTGCCGCTCCCCGAATTCCCTCCCAGCTGCATTGTCTACGGATGGAGGGGAGGTCCTCTACACAGCACTGAGTTCCCCATTGGAACGTATCATAAAGAAAGTGTCCTGGCTAATTGGAGCGAATCGAATATGTCGGCAATATACAAGAAGAGCAGTCGCACGGACTGTTCTAACCACACAGGCATTAGCCTAACACCATTTGTGAAAAAATTGTTGGCCCTGATTCTCGTTCGTCGCCTCACTGTGGAATGGGAATCTCGGATTGGTGAAGAGCGTGCGGTTTCCGCTCAGGACGTTGCTGTATAGCCATTTATTCTCTTTGAGGCTGGTGCTAGAGCATCGCCACGCATACTGCAGATCGACAATAGCTTTGTTTCTCGATTTCTAGAGTGCGTTCGATTTAGTCGATTGATCCAATCTGTTCGAAATACTTGCGCGGAAATGTGTTCCCACGAAATATGTGAACACGCTTCGTTCTGTACTGTGTTTTATCGGATAGCTTTGCGCCCCCAAGTGGTGTTCGTCAGGGTTATCCGATTTCCCCATTTTTGTTCCATTTCATCGGTATCTCACGGTATCTCACGATGTGGGAGTTGAAGTGCTGCCTGATGAAATGTTAGTTGACCTTGATTATGCGGATGATGTCGTCTTGTTTTTCGACGATGGTGCGGCGGCACAATCAATCTTTTATAGCATGTCGAGTGTGGTCACATTTTTGGGTATGCGCTTTGCAGCTTTAAAGTGCAAAGTGTTGCTGCAGGACCACCAGCCAATTGGTGATCCCTCGACCCTTGTTAACGAAAAACGCTAGGTGGCTGATTAATTCACTTAACTTGGCAGCTGCATCAGCAGTGATGGGCGCATAGAAACTGACGTCAGCTCACGTATTGCAAAGGCTAGAGCTTCCTTCTTGAACCTGTGGCATCTTTGGCGACAAATGGAGTTTCCCTCCGTCTCAAAGGCCGCGTATACAAGGCCACAGTGAGGACCGTTCTGCTCTATGGTAGTGAGACTTGGCCGCTTCAAACTGCAGATCTGAGGCGCCTTCAAGTCTTTGATCATTGTTATCTGCTAACCGTTGCTGGTGTCGGATGGCACCAACGTGTCCGCAACGATGAGTTGCGTAGGCGAGTACTAGGTGTTCATAATCATTCTAGCTCCCTAGAACAACAGATAGTCCAGAATGAGTTGCGTTGGTTAGGGCACGTACTACGTATGCCTGGTCACCGCTTACCTAGGAGAGCCTAGTTTAGTCTACTACCTATAGGGTACCGCAAGACTCGCGGTGGACTTGGCAAAGGGAAATGAAGGTACTGACAACCAAACTGGATGCCACTGGTGCGTCTCGCCCTCCGGCTGGGAGTCCACGTGACTCGCCTTGTGCTTGGCTAGAAACTTTACAGGACATGTGTTTCAACTGACACCAGTGGCGCGTCTGCTACTGTCTCCTAATCGGATGGTCTGTTTAAAGTGTATTTGGTGCTGAGTTATCTGCGGGATAATGGCTGATTATGACGCGTGGCAGTGCAAGCCGCAAGGAAGCTGTCTCGCCGATGCCGCCTTACCTTTGCACGATAGCGATCTGTTTGTGACAGTATGTTGTCTACAGAAGGTGTAGGCGCCTTGACCCTGAATGTTTACTCAGGACATTAAGGTTTTCTGTTAAGTCCCCCTTCTCTCCTTCTTATTATTCTGTATTTTATAGTTCCTCATGGTTGTATGGCAGCGAAGTATCGGTTCACGTGGCTGATTTACTATTTTGGGTGAAACTGAGTGCTGTTGGTCGGTCTCGACTTCCATGTCTGTTTGCACGTGATTCCCCTTGTGCTTGGCTGGGGACTTTACACGACATAGCTCGGAACTGGTACCAGTAGCGCGTCTTTTGCCTTTTCCTAATCGGATTGCCTGTTTACAGTGTGGTTGATGCTGAGTTATCTGTTTGGTAATGGCTGCTTATGACGCGAAACGATGGGAGCTGCAAGAAATCTGTCTCGCCTAGGTTACTTTATGTTTACACGATAGCGAACTTTTTGTGACGGTGTGTTGTCTACACAAGGTGTGGGAGCCTTGGCTCTGTATGTTTGCTTAGTGCTTAAAGGTTTTCATGTCATTCTCCATTCTTTACCTTCTCTCATTCTTTATTTCAGAGGTCATCGTTTTTGAATGGCGGCGAGCAACAGATCAAATGACATTTACTGCTTTTGATGATGATGATGATGATGATGATAATGCAGTGGTGGTTGCTTGCGGATCTTTGAAAAGGATTTTTCATTTCGACTTATGAAATCCTGGCTTATAACATTTGGCCTTCGTTGCTACTCTGTCCAGTGCTGCTTGGCGCGCTCTGGCATGGTCACAGACGAGGGCCACGTCGTCAGGAAACTCCAAATCAAGAAGTCGTTTATCAGGAAGCAGCTCTACATCTTTTAAATCGTGTTCAGCGAAACCTGTTTCCATGACTTCGTCAGTGGCGAAGTTAAAGGGAAAGGATGACAGCGAGCAACCTTGCCTAACATCTTTGGAGGTATTGAAGGTCGGAGACCGTTTGCCATATACTTTCACTCTCTCGCGAGGATACTGAGCATTAATGTTTTGCGATGGTTTGTATGCCTCAATGGTCCATTGAGCTATGCTGGGTGTTACTCTTTTCACCTTCAGAGTCACACATACCAGATTGATCAGTGGTTAGAGGTCAGACAAACTCAGTCTTCTGGCTCTCCAGGTTAGGTGCTGGAATGGAGGTGGCTCCCAATGCCAAAACCCCGCTGCCCTGCGGTCAGATTATTGAACTAAAGGCTTTGCTTAAGAACCCTAGTCGTTCTCCTATCTAATCCTGGGCAACCTGACAATAATCTGTTCACGCAATACAACTGATTGACTTTCACCTGAAACAATCCCTTGATGCTCTGGCCGTCGCAGAGGATAATAAACGGCACTCTATCTGCTGCATCGAGCAGGGTGGATAGGGGTTTGTATGCTGCTGCTCAAGCCTTGCTGTCTTTTTGTCCCTCTCCTACATTTCCATCCTTATCGTTCCGCTCTAACTTCACTTTTGTCCCCCTGTTTCCCATTCCCTAATTCTCGGTCCTTTCCCGACTTGCTTCGATAGCCACTTGTCTTCTAGTTTTAACTCATACACTGTCGCAGAGTGTGGCTTCAGTCCAGTGAACAAGCCCTTGTTCAATCAAGCGGAAAACGTCAGTTCATCCATTTCTTTTTGGAGTTCTCAATCCTCACTTAGCGTGGTATGCTCCTACATGCGCATTCTTGTTACAGATTGCCCGATAGGCGACACTTGTCCGAACACTAGATCCCACCGATTGTTATTTGTTGCTTATCGGAAATCCGCCTGCATGATCCGAGCTCCATGCTTAGCCTGCATTCATCCACGTGCGACATGGGTTTTACATTCCTATTGCGTCTGTCTGGAGATGACGCAGCTTCAAATGTCGGTCAAGCCGGCGTGGACATTGTTTTTGAGGCTCCGGGTGAAGCTGCTCTGATCGATCGGATTCCATTCAACAACCAGATGTTAGATTGGCTGGCTCGTTCCAGGCTTCGAAGTTGCGCGGAGACAGGTGGTGCTTGTTTGTCATTGCAGCATACGCACTCACAAACTGTAACACGGACACGGTGAAAGCAAAATTCTACCACCAACTACACGTGCCCCTGTGTTACAGAAGAAGTACGGATACGGTGGTACTTATACACACTCACACACACGCACAACTGCAGTGGCTTAGACACGTAGTGCGCATGACCGTTCAGCGTTATCCGCGTCGTGCGTTATTTGCGGTTGCTGGACGGGGTTGTAAGAGACGGTCCGGTGGATAGCCGGCAACATGGATAAGTCGCATGAAAACGCTGACAAGACAGTTGACCTCGGCCGGTTGTTGTCGATTGCCTGATTGGGGTCAGAGAGATAAAGATAATTGCTGGTTGGAGACCCTGGAAACCGTGGCACAAGGTCGTCAGTGGTGGTGTTGCGGTGATCCACCTTACTCCCCCTAAAAAAGAAAGTGAAAAAATTAAAAACTGTGAGTGATAAACTGGACACAACGTGCTGGTCCTTTTTTTGTTTGTGTGTTTGCCTGTGAAGGAGTGTGGGCCGGCTCCGTTGATGAAACGTGGTTCCCATCCGCATGCCTCCCGGTCTTATTCCTTCGGGTTTACACTGGATATGGGGTGTGTGGTTGGAGCTGTGGGTGGTGCAGCGCAAGCCATCCATGGTCCCTCTGTAGTCGCAGGCGTCTTGTGGCTTGCCACAGTGACAGGCAAATCCGAAACCGGATGCCGCCAACCATGTATGTATGTGTGCCCCATGCTGAGGCTGATGTTGTATTCTTGATGCTTCTTCACTGCAGTTGGGCTAAACCAACTTACACTTAAACTAGGTCTTTTTAAGCTGGCTAAATTTCATTCCGCTTTATTTGGTTTGTTCTGCCTCCCTGAATAATGTTCTATTAACTGGCCACGTTGCTTATACTAACTGCGCTTATCTTCGGTAATTTTGTTGCGTTTGTAGCATTTTAAGTAACTTGTGGACATTTCTTACTTATCACGGATTTGTTGCTAACCAACTTACTTCATATGGTAATTTAGCGAAGAGTTATGCCACCGTATCTGTATGCATTATTGGATTTATTTTATTTCAGCTTGTCGTTTAAAGTGAACGGCTGTTATTTGATATCCCTGGTATGGTTTCGCTTGATGTGTATGTTGACAAGGTGCCTACCTGTCTATTACCCACTACATCGTTCATACTGGCTCCAGGAGACAGTTGGTCGTTGCTGGAGGGGACAGGGTGCACGGTCCTTGTGGCTGTGTTAGGCTCGAAGAGTGGTTCCATGCACTCAGTATGGAGCGGACTACGGTCCAGCCACCGCCTTGTGTGCGCTTGATTCCCCAAATACAGTGTACTTGTGTTTGCCTGTGAAGGAGTGTGGGCCGGCTCCGTTGATGAAACGTGGTTCCCATCCACATGCCTCCCGGTCTTCTTCCTTCGGGTTTACACTGGATATGGGGTGTGTGGTTGGAGCTGTGGGTGGTGCAGCGCAAGCCATCCATGGTCCCTCTGTAGGCGCAGGCGTCTTGTGGCTTGCCACAGTGACAGGCAAATCCGAAACCGGAGGCCGCCAACCATGTAATCTCAGCGGTGGCGGGAGAGCCTATGGTGCGCTGAGGCTGGTGGTGGCTAGATCCTGACAGATGGTCTACCCACTGCTGCTACTGTTGCGCCATAGTCTCATGTCCTGGACGCCTCCACGTGGCGACCGCTGGGTTGGACTTGGGTTTCGCCCTTCTCCCTGCTAAGATCCAGGACACCAATCCGCATGAGTCGGCTAACTGACCATGTGCTAGACCCGCTGTCTTTCGGGTGTTCATTTAATCGAAGGCTTTGGCTGAGGACCCGAGTCGTTCTCCTGTCAGGATTGGGCGCCCTGGCAGTATCCTAGTCCATCCTCTCCGGAGGTTAGGAAGTGGTCGATGGCCCACTTCCCGTAAAACCTAGCCATGGGAGACAACAGGTTACGGGTTATATTCTCAATGCTCGATTGGCTTAGAGCACGAGTGCCACGCATTGTCTCTGACGGTGGGAGGACACCTCCGGGTGTTCAATGGTTTGCTACTGCCCGCCTCAAGCCAGGCAGCCCCTGGTCAAATTGGTGCAAACCCGCCAAAAACCCACCTGCGTCTGGCCGTGGTCGCAGGTGCGTATCCTACTACGGTCGCAAAACATATGATAATTGTTCCAGAACCTCAAAGGCTGCGTGTGACGGCCGTCAAGCAGATCCCAATCTGTCTCTGCAATCACATTCCCGAGCTGGATCTGCTCCCCACTGCCTTGTGGGCCAGGCTATTGAGCCAAAGGCTCCGGGCGGAGTCCCTCAAGCAAACCTCCAAACCACCCACTGCCTTGTGGGTCAGGCTATTGAGCCAAAGGCTCCGGGTGGAGTCCCTCAAGCAAACCTCCGAAGCACAACGACCACCTCGCGTGCGATTGCCCACCAATGCAATCGTATGCCTGCGCGCAAAGCACTCAGCATCGGGTGCTGGAACGTACGCACACTACTGGACCGGAACTCGAGCGAGCGCCCGGAGCGACGCACTGCACTGGTCGCAATGGAGCTGGCGCGCTACCACATCGATATTGCGGCGCTCAGTGAAACTCGGCTCGCTGAGCAAGGTAAGTTACATGAAGCAGGTGCTGGCTACACATTCTAGTGGGTGGGGAACGCCGCCTCAGCACCACGTGAACATGGGGTCGGATTTGCAATATCCGATCGCCTGAATGGCCAGCTGGTGGGTGAACCAACGGGCATCAGCGCGCGACTGATGACTGTTCGCCTACGACTCGGAAGAGGTAAGTTTGCTACTTTCATAAGCACGTACGGTCCGACCATGTGTTATTCTGATGACACGCGTGATCAGTTCTACACTGAGCTATCCTCCGTGATGCGGTCTGTGCCGAAGAGCGACCGACTATTTCTGCTGGGTGATTTCAACGCGCGCGTTGGGCGTGATGCATCAGCATGGACAGATGTTATCGGTGCGCATGGCATTGGTTCAGTGAATGCGAACGGTGTCAGGCTGCTCTCACTGTGTGCCACTCACGGCCTGACGATCACGAACACTCGGTTTGCACTGAGTGCGAGTGATATAGCAACTTGGACGCACCCACGGAGTGGTCACGCTCATCTGCTCGACTATGTCATCGTACGTCAGCGTGATATGCGTGAAGTGCGCATGACACGTGTACTGCGTGGAGCTGAGTGTGGCACTGATCACAAATTGGTTCGGACCAAACTGTACATATATTTTCGTAAATCTATGTATTGCATTCCCGCCGTGAATCGGCGTAAATTTAACATTCTCTCCCTCGGCACTGTGGCGAAACGTACTGAGCTGGAGAAGGTGATGGCTGCACGCCTGTGTGGTGATGTGGACTGTATAGCCACAGTGGGCGACCTGTGGCACCACATTCGCGACCAGGTGACAGCTGTTGCGGAGGAGACCATCGGGCGCGCAAACTGTAAGCGGCCTGATTGGTTTGATGACAACAATGTGACGATTGACGCATTGGTGTCGGAGAAGAATGCAGCATTTGCTGCACATGTTGCAGACCCCAGTGACTTGGGGAAGAGTAGTCAGTTTCGCAAACTTCGACGGCGACTGACCCGAGAGCTCCGTCGCATAAAAAATGCATGGTGGACGGAGAAGGCGAAGCAGATGGAATACTACGCCGAACGCCGTCAACACAAGGAATTCTTTGACTCGTTGAAGGTGGTGTATGGACGGGGATTGGAGCCTCTGAGGACACTGATCGATAGTAGTTCAGGCGCTACCTGCACCCAGACTGCAGACATAATGCAGATCTGGCGGAAACACTTTGACTGTCTCTTGAACAACCGTTCAGAGATCGACTGGCCTACATTGAATGGCCTGAAGCAGCACGATGTGAAGGCGGATCTGGCGGATACGCCGACACTGGATGAGACGCAGAGAGCAACTGCTCAGCTGCGAAACGGCAAATGTGCCGGAGGTGACGGGATCCCACCTGAAGTATTGAAACACGGTGGACCCGCGTTGTTGACTGCGCTGCACCACTTGGTGCAACGCGTGTGGATTGAGGAGGAGGTGCCTGCTGGGCTGAAGGTTGCCCTTGTGCTACCACTGTACAAGGGCAAAGGTAGCAAGCAATGTTGCACGAATTATCGTGGCATCAACTTGCTGAGTTGTGTAGGCAAGGTGATTGCGCGAATCCTGCCCAATCGCCTGGTGAGTCAGATTGTGGAACCAAACGTGGCAGAAGAGCAGTGTGGATTCCGTTTGGGTCGCAGCACTATAGATATGGTATTTGCGGCTCGTCAGTTGCAAGAGAAGTGCAGAGAACGACACCAGCCATTGTACTCGCTTTTTGTTGATTTCACCAAGGCATTTGATACGGTGAACCGCGAGGCACTGTGGCTGGTGTTGGGTAAGTTTGGTTGCCCGCGTAAGTTTGTAAGTTTAATTGAATGTCTGCACAGTGGTATGCGAGCGAGGGTGCAGCTGAGTGGAGAGACCTCTGATGACTTTACAGTTGTCTCGGGTGTGAAGCAAGGCTGTGTCTTAGCTCCTGCCCTGTTTAATATCTATCTTCATGCAATGTTGTCTTGTGCTTTTGATGCGGCTTGTGCTTACGGTGTTCGTGTGGAGCACCGTATTGATGGTGGGTTTGCTGAACATCCGTCGTTTCGGTGCGAGAACTCTAGTCTGTGAGACAACTATCCGTATGTTGCTGTTTGCTGACGACTGTGCGTTGTTTTCACACAGCGCGGATGAGTTGCAGCACATGACTAGTGCTCTGGCTTCGACAGCGGCCAG
>OX104061.1:6902325-6947127 GCA_944474145.2 Dicrocoelium dendriticum | reverse complement strand
GTGAGAGCAGCGTAAAAATATCCGGACGCATGCAACCAGAAGTGGAAGGACAGTCATGTCGATATCCGCGCGTTATAAATTTTGGCTTCACAGGTGATTATAAAACGATTTGAATCTCAAGCCAGGATGATTGTGAGGACACAAGAAAGAACGGCTGTATAAAATAAACAACGCAGAGAGTGACTAAATAGATGCTGTGCATGTTGAAGAGACGCGCATAAGAATAATGAACACGCGCATTAGTGTGCTCAAGGTTCAGCTCAATTCAAAACACAATAGGACTGGTGCCATGGAGATGAGATGTCTGCTCCGTAATCATAAGATCGGCAGTTCGAACCTGTGTTGGTGCGGGCAACCTAGCAGTGTCCCTTGAACATGCGTGACTGGTGTGGAGGTCGCGAGGCAGCGAAGTGTAAGTGTGACTCACAGACGTCATGCTGATGCATTATGGTCGACTCACTATTGCAAGATCGATCCGAAAAGGCACAACAGAGCGACTCTATGAGTAGGTCGCTAGCCTGCCGAACAACCTCGTGGTGCCAGCTGGGTGGCGAGGGATTATCTCGGTCTAGCGAATGGTTCGACGACAGTGTTCCAGGATGTAGTGGGTTTTCGCCTGATAGGCGTTCTCCCTATAAATAGCCATATATATCCGTGTAACAACACTGCAACGTGGCGGATGTAACTCGCCACTAAATAACCTCACTACCTCTTGCTTCACTCCGTTGGAGCATTGTATCCAGCAACGCAAACCTCGAATTGTGGGGAGGATTGGGTCCTGTTTGACTACGCACCAAACGAAAGGCGTATGAACTGAGCAATCAGTCATCGGCTTCCAATGGGTGCGAATCTCTGACTTCGCTATGCCGCCTGGAGGATAGGCTATTGAGCCAAAGGCTCGGGGTGAAGTCCCCTAAGACAACCCTCTTCTTCGGCATGGGCAACCGGGTAGTATTGCGCCATCTGTGAAAACCATGGAATTCGCAACTACTACTACGTTGCTCACTTTTGCTGCTACTTTCTCTGCTACTCGTGCTTCTGCATCACATGCCAACTTTTGGATTGTTGATAATCCACAACCAGTTGAATCTATTTTCAATGCCCGTCTCGCCAATATCCAAATCGTCCGGCCATCATCTACCCTTCGATCCCGTTCTTCACTCCGTCTGGCAGCGTTCAATGTTCGGACCTTCCTAAAAATTGGACAACAGGCCAGGCTGGCGCGCACTCTAGAGTACCTCGCCATCGATGTTTGCTGCCTTTCAGAGAATCCATTGCAGGACTTCAGCCCCGTGGTTATGTTGTCGTCCCCGGCTGCTCTTAAAATCACATGTCTGTCATGTGACATGGAGACAGCAGCAGCCGGCTCGGCTGGTGTCGGTATCGCAGTGAGTGACAAAGCGGAGGCTGCATTACTCGACTGGTTTCCAATCGACAGCAGGCTTTGTGCGGTTCAGCCTCAAGGCTAATGTAGAATCAACAGAAATCATGAAGGTGCAATTAGTTTGTCGTTTCTGTCTACGCTCCAACCGACTGCAGCTATGCATCGGTTAAGGATGATTTTATCGTTGACTCCACAACCTTTTAAATAAAGTAAAAATATCAGATGTCATCGTCCTTGCCGGGGACCATAATGCACCAGTAGGTTGCCTGGTTCCGTGCAAACGTCATCTTGGTGGCAGTCAAGCGCTTGATGAGAGTAGTTCTGACAACGGTGATAGACTTCTCGCGTTATGCGAAGATCACGGTTTCTTTCTCTCGAGTACGAACTTTAGGCATATCAGGAGAACAGCAGCCACTTGGCGTTCTCCTTTACCAACACAAGTGAGATCACAAATAGATCAAATAGAAATCAGCTTTAGATGGCGAGGCAGTGCTCGGGATTGTAGATCGATTTAGTCAACGTAGCTCGATTCAGATCATGCATTGGTCTGAGCGGACATCTGCATGCGCTTCGGCAGCTGCTCAAAACGAAAGCACGATACGCCCGATTTCAACAGATCACATGACCACTCTATTCCATAAGCTTATCATCTTCTGTCGCATACATTCATTAGTACTCCACCTCCAGACATCCAAAATCATTGAAGTTTCCTGTGTGAAGCAATGCCATCTTTCAGCCATTCAATCTGCGGAATCACAAGGCGCGCTCTGTGGTGCTGGATTTCCGCACACTCACAGGAATTGTTTGATCGTCGTAGAGCCATCCCGTCCGATTCAGATAGCAGTGCAATGCGTCGCATCTTCAGCCAAAAACTTAAGCAAAGCATGTGAGCTTTTCCCGAAACTAGGTGGTCCAAACGCGCCTCAGAGATGAAAGCGGCAGCCCTCGACGGAAACTTTCGCAAGCTCTTCCAGGTCATTCGGGCCACTGGACAAAAAATATCTGGTGTCAGTGAGGTCATTTGTGAGGTTGACGGAACGCCGATCACCAATTTACACAGGCGGATGGACTGGTAAGGTGAAAACGTCCGCACTCAATTCAGCTGGCCTCCTACGTCGGCCAAGCTAATGAGTTTACCTAGATGCGCGCCTTGAAACATCCCACTGAAGTTGAGGTCTGCTTTGAAGCGATTCAAGTCTTCCGGCCCAGACGGACTTCCTCCGGAGCCGTACAAATTCGGTGGCGAAGCAGTTGTCAACCAGCTAATAGCTCTATTCTCTAAGATCTAGTGTGAAGAAACAGTTCCATCCGTTTGGGGTGAGTCAATTATCGTCCCGATCTTCAAGAAAGGTACCCGTAGCCTATGCGGTAACCACCGAGGAATTGATCTAATGTCCGTTGCCTCCAAGCTGTTAACCTCCATTCCACTCCGCAGACTAACCCCGATAAGAGAATTGTACTCCCATGAAGAACAGGCTGGTTTCCGCCCCGGTCGAGGGTGTATAGACCACTTCACCAACTCTTTGAAACGCGTCATCTTTATCGCCAACTCACTATCGTTGCTTTCCGGACATCTGAGCCGCTCTCGATTTCGTCGATCGGCCAGCTTCATAGCGTTGCTTACGAAGGGATGGAGTACCCAAAAAGTGTATCGCCATCCTTCCAGCATCATACTGCAATGTCTCAGGTAAAGTGGCGGCTTACGTTAAGCTCCCTTTATCTTTTGTCGTCAGCAGCAGTGTACGAGTGAAACTATACGTGACGTGAGTGGACAGCCTATCCACAACTTATCAAAACGCCTGGAACGTTGGGCTGAGCACTGTGAACAGCAATTTAATCGGTCGGAATTGTTAGATTTCTCGCCGACCGGTGATCGCCCCGCTCCGTGGGCTGTTTCTTGGGACCCACCGTCTCGCTCAGAAGTCGAACATGAGATCGGACTGTTGAAGTTGAACAAAGCAGCGGGACCTGATGACCTTCCTCCAGCCCTCTTCAAATTCGGGGGACCTGCTCTTGTGGATGATTTACACGAGTTACTAGTCAAACTGTGGGAGCAGGAGACTGTCCCAACCGATTGGAGTCGCTCCGTCATAGTCCCAATTTTCAAAGGAGGCTCACGATCGGAATGCGGCAGCCATAGAGGAATCAGTCTGATCTCCATCGCCTCCAAATTGCTTGCCTCTGTCTTCCTTCACAGACTGACTGGCACTCGTGAAAGCCAGATTCGCGAAGAGCAAGCTGGATTTCGTCGAGGTCGTAGCTGCATTGACCACATCTTCACTTTGCGTCAGTTGTTGGAGCACCGTCACATATATTGGCGGCCCACCGTTGTCGTGTTCCTCGATATCAAAGGTGCATTCGATTCGGTGGATAGACATGCACTTTGGGACTGTCTACTCAGGAAAGGTGTACCTGAGAAATATGTGAATATTATCCGAGCATTATATGCGCGTAGATCGGGCAGAGTGAGGGCTTACGGCAAGCTGTCGTCGCCCTTTAATATCTCCAGCGGCGTGAGACAAGGATGCCCGCTGTCACCTTTCCTCTTCATCTTCGCTGTTGACGAAGTCATGGAAATCGCGTTTACAGGACACGACTTAGAAGGTGTGGAGCTACTCCCAGGAGAACGACTTCTTGATTTAGAGTATGCTGATGATATTGCCCTAATCTGTGACAGCTCACAAACGTGCCAAGCGGCACTGGACAGATTAGCACTAGCTGTCCGTCACTTCGGGCTTTGCTTCGCACCCTCGAAGTGCAAAGCGTTTCTCCAAGATTGGTCTGGACCGCCTCCTACGCTGACCCTTGGTGGCGATCAGCTAGAAGTCGTTCAAAAATTCAACTACCTGGGAAGTTGTATCAGCGCCCGTGGGATTGAAGATGAGATCACGAATCGTATAGCAAAAGCTCGGGGCGCTTTTGCTAACCTTCGCCACTTATGGCGCCGGCGCGACATCACTCTTGCCCTGAAGGGTAGAGTGTACAATGCAGCAGTACGTTCGACCCTACTGTACGGTTGTGAAACCTGGCCGCTTAAAGCAGCGGACCTGAAGAGGCTAGTTACGTTCGACCACCGGTGCCTTCGTAATTTAGCTCACATTTGGTGGGAACACCGCGTGAGCAACGAGCGTGTTCGACGCCTTGTTTATGGCACAGGAAAAGGAAATGAACCGCTCAGCACCGTTATTTCACGCATCAGGCTCCGATGGCTCGGCCACGTGTTACGCATGCCAGCCCACCGACTCCCGCGACGTGTTGTTTGCGCGCCGGGGGTGTGGATGGAAGAAGAGGAGGGGTGGCCAAGCGATGACTTGGTCCAGAGGAATGAAGGCCCTCACTTCTGAGCTGGCCTCGGTTGGAGCGTCTCGGCTCCCTGGTTGGGGTCCAAAGGACGATGAACACGTTTGGTTGGACACACTTGCTGATATGGCTAGGAGCCGACCTCAGTGGCGTTCGTGCTGTGAGTTTCTTTGTCCCACCCCATCCCTCTTAGCCTCCCCCTCCAACCACGATCTCATTATTTAGCCTTATATAATCTTGCATAATATTTTTTTTCTTTTTGGGTGCACAGCAGCCGGCTGGTAGCTTACCGGAACGATGCCCATCCGTTACCGGTAGCTCAGCCAGCTTGCACCAGTTGCTTTTTTTCTCCTTTTTTTCTATGTATTGCGGCACAGTAGCTGAGGTGTTCCCCACCTCTAGCTAACGTGTATGATGATGATGATGAGCGGTGTACGACATGATTGTCCCATGTCCCCGTTACTCTTCAATTTTACGATCAAAGGGTTTGTTTTTAAACACTCTCTCTAGGGATTTCAGGGCGCAGGTGTAGAGCTTCTTCCTGGCAACCGCGTGACCGATTTAGATTATACTGATGAGATTGCCTTGATTGCTGATGACGCACGGAGCACACAGGCTGTTCTAAACCTCTTGGCGATTGAAACATCAAAATATGGAATAACCTTTGCCCCAACGAAATGCAAAGTCCTGGCCCTAGATTGGCATCCATATGCCCAGTGTTTACGCTTCAAGGTACGCAGCTTGAACAAGTGGACAACTTTGTTTACCTGGGAAACTGTCTCTGCTGATGGTAGGGTTGGAAAAGAGATTTTCCTCCGCAGTGCCAAAGCCCGTTCGGCATTCGCCAACTTCAGGCATCTGTGGCGACGCCGTGACGTTTCACAATTGTTAAAGGACAGGGTCTAACATGCCCGTGTTCGCGCGGTGCTGCTGTATGGGAGTGAGTCCTGACCGATTCGTGTGAATGATTTGCGTAGAATTCCAGCTTCTGACAATGGATGTCTGCGGAAAAATAGCTCGAATGTGGTGAATGAACCACGTGCGCAACGATTATGTTAAGCATCGTGTCTTGTGTAACGTGAAACTTCCATTTGACAGACTGGTACCGCTACGCCAACTGAGATAGCTGGGCCACGTTTTACGCATGTCATGCGAACCGATGTCTTGACGCGCTCTCTTCGCTCGTACAGTACCAGGTTGGAAGAAATCGCGTGGTGGTCAGTCTATCACATGGCGACAAACGATTAAAGCGATGACTTCTAGTTCAGCTGTCGTAGATCCCGTGCGTCTTCCGAGTTGGGGTCAAAGATGTGGAACACCGCTGGCTGGAAACTCTTTCGGAGGTGGCGCAGAACCAAGCCCAATGGATAATGTGTACGAATATTTGTCTTCATACTCCTGATTTACACCGCAAACATTGAACAGACGAAAATATAAAACGGCGTTTGAAAAAGACAAAAAAGACAAACAAGGTTCAAAAACCAAAAAGCATTTTCGTAACTCATCCTCTTCTTTGTGGTCTCTGTATTCATTAATTTCATCTCATGTTTTTCGCTGGCTCCATTGTTATGCTATACATTGTTGAGTATATATATATATATATATATATATATATATATATATATATATGTATCGAAGTAGGGAATACAGGGAGATGGTGCAGCCGTGATAACTAGTCAGCGACTCCGAGCAGGTTTAGAAAGACTGTAAGGACGCATGCACGGGTGGTATCACGAGAACTAATAACCGTAGCTATCTGTGTGAGGTCGCGGAAGATTGACCGTAAGAAGGATAAACCCATATAAGCATCAAGCAGTGTGAAATATGACTTTGGAGCACGAAAGATGTTGGTAACGAATAACCGATGGATGCAGATGGAAGCAGAAAACATTATGGTGCGAGATTGATTAAAATAAACGAGGTTGCCGTTTAAATAATGTTATGGATAGCAACAGTGGGTGTCCAGAGGAATTAGCCGAATGTCACTATGAATGCGGGTAGTGATGAAAGGCACTTCAACTGCAGCGGGGAAAGGCTGAGCAGGAAGCACAAGGAAGTACAGGAGGTAAAAGGAGAAAGTGCACCGGCAAGCAAGTGGTTAACTAGGAAGATGATTAAATGTGTCGACGAAAAATTGGCGCATTAGAAACGCAGGTCATGAATAGTAGAAAAGCATAAACTGGAGGCGAACGCATTACTACCCAAAGGGAACCGATTGATTCGGAGTAGTTGTTGGGAAAAAAGCAAAATGCGGCCGACAGTAGAAGGGATCACACAGAGAAAGAACAGTATGATACTATCACTGCGGCAAATCTGAAGTAACATTGAGTACCACCTGTCGCAAAACAGCCACAACACAAAGCGAAGTCAGCAATAAGCAACAAACGCATCAAGCCGACCACAACCGGAAGACCGACACTGGTAAAATGATGTGCAATAAAAACAAATTAATATGTGTGGACAGCTTGCGGAGTACAAATCGACCATGGCGACCAATAGTGTACGGAAATGAGAGTAGCTAATTATTAACAAATGTTCGACCAGCACAAATGTAAACATTAAGGTAATTAATCGCCATGCGCGGCGTGCACTGCGTTAGATTATTAAGTATGTTGATTGTGACCAACAGTTCAATAGAAATAAGCAGCTATGGGAGCGCGGTGCAGTCAGTTACTTGGTATTGTGTTGTCTCAAAAAGGAAAATCAAAAAGGCGATAAGGTAGAATCGTTGACGGAGTTATGAAAGGAAAAAACTAGGAGAGCCAGGTGGGAAAAGGTTGGAACGATGGACATGGCTGACCCCGAGCGTCCAATGGAGGGGGTGTCAAGTAGGTTAACGCATTCGACAACGCATTGGCTGCTGACGCTGTGGCTTCTATTGACAAAGCAGTGACAGCAATAAAGGTTCTACTGAATACTGAATACTGTATTATAGAGCAAGTAGAAATGGATTCTGTACAACTCTTTCGAAATATTGTGAAAAACATTATAATAGTTGTCAACCGTGAATATCCTTGTCGTTCTCATGTAATATTTAAAATATTCGACTTACGATATTTCAGGATTCACAAATGTGATATGTCATCGTAAGTGTGCAGTCGTTCTCTGAATCGAATAGAGGCAAAATGCAAATCTAACAACGTTTTGAACTGTTGCACAGATGTTGCTTCAATCACATGTTCGGGCAAACTATTCCAAATATTTACCACTCTCCGTTCGAAGCACAGTGGGTGGGGAACACGTTTCATATCCGGCACAACAAGTTTGTATCTGTGTCCGCGTGTGCTGCATGGCCCTCGTAAGTGCAGCATTGGCCTTAACATGGGGAACTCACCGAGATGTAGCATTCGGTAGGTCATAATGAGGTCGACTCGCACCCGACGGTAGGACAAGGTGTAGAGTCCTAGTTTCTCGCACCGGTCTTCATACCCAAAGCCAGGTAAACTCGGGATGAGCCTGGTAGCAACGTGTTGGACCCGTTCGATCTTTTGTGCCTCGCCTCGGGTAATCGGAAAGTAGGCGGGCGAACCGTACTCTAGCATTGGCCTAATGATAGAAGAGAACAGGCGAGTGGCAACCGCTTCAGACCATGTGCCGAAGCTACGTTTGAGCGCCCAAAGCATGCGCAGTCCGTTCCTATATAGCCTGTTCGTGATGTCCACGGACTTCAAATCGTAGCGTGAGAGTACACCTAGGTCCTTCACGGAGGGTGTGGGATATAGCGTTTGGCCGTCAAGGGTGTAGGTTCGGCCGTCTGCACCCTTCCCCAGGCTCATAAATACCGACTTGGCTGGGTTGACCGGGAGAAGAACTTCTGCAGACCATGTGGATAAGCGGTTGAGATCTTGCTGAAGTAGGCCACAGTCGTCGGGAGCGTCGATTTCTCTCCAAATCTTCATGTCGTCCGCAAACAAGGCACACGGCGACCGGAGAAGCTGCGGTAGATCGTTGATGTGGATCAGAAACAGAGTGGGCCCCAGCACAGTGCCTTGAGGCACGCCACTTGTAGAGGGGTACCAGTCAGTTAGATGGTCGTCGACCTGTACCCTTCACTTTCGTCCAACAAGAAAGTCGCGGATCCACCGGTGCAGTGAGCCACCGACACCACACATGCTGAGTTTGTGAAGGAGAACCTCATGACTGACCTTGTCGAACGCTTTACTGAAATCGATGAATATCACGTCGACGGACTTCCCCTTGTTTATTGCCTTCAACCACTCATGCCTCGTCACAAGCAGGTTCGTAATGCATGAGCGACCTTGCATAAAACCGTGCTGTGCGGGCGTCAGGACCTCGTTTGATTGTAGCAATTGCAGCAATCTCTTCTTCACGATTTTATCAGCAACCTTTGCCAATATAGGTGTCAGACAAATTGGCCTGTAATTGTCTACTTTGCTAGGGTCGCCGCCTTTCGGAATAGGCTTCACCACCGCACATTTCCAGTCAACCGGCAACAAACCTTTTGGAGAGCGACCTGTTGAAAAGGTCAGTCACGATAGGAGAGAGGATGGTTGAAAGTGGCTTGAGAACCAGTGGGTGAAGCCCATCAGGTCCGGCAGGTTTGGTGCCGTCAAGGTTGGCGAGTAGTTGAGCTACCTCTTCGACGCCGCAATGCAGACTATCGAGTTCGGTAAAAGCGGTACACGTCGAACTCGGAACAGACACCTGGTTATTCGCAAATACAGAAGCGAAGTGCGCCGCCAACGCGGACGCACGCTCAGTGCTGGAGGTTAGGGGCTGTCCATCCATGCCATCCAGCACTGGCACATCACCTGCCGGCTTCAGACGTCGCTTCACGTATGCAAAGATTCTCTTTGGGGCGGTCTTCGCGGCTAATGCAAGCTGCTCTTCAAAGTGTCGGCGTTTATTCTTTTTTGCACTGTTGCAGAGATTCCGCTGACATTTATACCCTTCGTAATCATTGGCAGAGCCAGAGAGAAGGAATTTGTCCCACAGCCTGCGCCGCCTCCGAGCGAAGAAAGCAGTTGAGAAGCATGCGAAGAACAGCTCCGCCAACGAAGGCGGTTCAAGTGTAAAGAAGCATGGTCCAGCAGTGAGCCAAATAAATATAGTATTGTTGACTTATGTTATGTATATGGTTGGTGACATCCGGTTTCGGATTTGCCAGTCATTATGGCCAGCCACAGGACTACTTAATACCAGGCCACCTGAAGTTAGGTAGGAGCGAAGGCATGAACTCCGGACACAGAAGTTGTAAATCAGACATCCGAACTCCTAGACTAGATCCAAAATGGTGCAGTAAACGGTTCGCGAACCAGATGCAACCGGCGGAAATCTGCATCGTTTATATAGTGCTTATTCCAAGCATGAACAACACTCTACCAGTTCCCTACAGTTTTTATTATGCACAGACTGGCTACGATGTGGTGTTGTATCGGCCTTGAAGGTTATTAGCCTGCCTTGTAATCCGAGGGCGCGAGTTCGAGCCTGTGTATCGGAACCGAGCAACCGTCGAAGTACCCTGAGCCCACGTGCAACCGGTGGTAGCTGCGCGGCAGCGAAGCGTCGGTACTGCGTACCGGCGCATCGCTGATGTCTTTACTTCATCAGTTGCTGGAACCACATTATGCATCTAAAAGCTACGCGCCATAGCAGGGAAACGTGAACTCAGTTGACCAAGTTAGCCCGTCAATTTGTTTGTGTGTGAAGAGTGATCTGGGGCGGCAAACTCACCTATATGCTTACCACGTGTTTTAATAGTTGTTACTTATCAAGGAAGTGATACAGTGATACTGACCAATTGAATATTGTACAACAACGCATAAAAAGGTATCAACAGTACATCGGTACCGCGTACAGACGCTTCGCTACCGCGCCACCACCATTAGCCGCACATGCACTAAGGATACTGCGAGGGTCGCCCGCACCCCATAGGCAGGTTCGAGCCAGGGCCCTCGGATAACAAAGGAGGCTTGTGATCGTCAAGACCACGAGCCGGCAACCGATGAAGTGAAAGTGATTGACTGATGCACTCTCTGGTGGAGCAGAAGCTAGCACAGATTTCATGAATTCCGCCTTCGTGTGGACTAGTAAATCACGAATCTATCGCTCGTGAGTGAACGGAAGGAGAGGTAAGACTGGCTTGTCGACCTATCTCCACACAGTGTCGGCTGGGTGGTTCAAGTTTATCCCGTTACAACTAATGGCTCGGCTGCAGTATCATAGGACGTCGTAGGTCTCCGTGTGACAAGCGTTATCGCTATAAAAAAGCCACAAATGTTCGTTTAAAAATATCGCAACGTGGCGGATGTGATTCGACACTAACTATAGTTACTGTACCGGGCTTCACCTTGGTACAGGATTGAAGTTCAGAGAAAGTACGTGTAGTGTGTTGCGTCCCCGTATGGCAACTCATCAGACCAAAGGCGCATGAGCTGAGAAATCTCTCACCGGCTGCCAATGGGTGCGATTCTGTGATTTCCCTCTGTTGTCTTGCGAGAGGGTTATTCAATTTGGAGGCTCAAGGTGGTGCCCACTAAGTCTACTCCCTATATAGTTAAATGAAACCATAAAGTACCAAGCCCTTTGAAAAAGCCATGGGTTGTTCTGTGTTGTGTTCTGTTTTTTTTACGATAATCGTACCTTCCTTTGAGTTCAAGGGTTTTTGATGACTCCACGGTAATTCACATACTGTTGTAATATATATCTACATGTAAGTAGAGATGATGTTACGATAATTTCCATGAATCATTAATAACTCCAAGCAAATGTGGGAGACGAGAGTTGATGGTCGGCCAAGAGTATTGAATAGAGTGACTAGCAGCCATCAAAAAGTCCCGGAGGCATCAGCAGTAGGCCGGTACGCAGCACCGACGCTTCGCTGCCGCGCAACCATCACCGGTTGCAGGTGGGCTAAGAATACTGCGAGGGTCGCCCTGTCCCTACGCAGGCTCGAACCAGCGCCGTTAGACTAGAAGGTAAGCTTGTTACATTTAAGCTATGGGCCGGCCATCAAAAGGTCCCAGGACTACTGATTCAAACACAGAGCTATAGACAAGGCAAAAAGGAGACACAGTCATACCGATCGTCAACAAGTGTGTAGAAAGTTAGGCGCAACCGGTTTTCACCATGTTTATCGATAGTAAACAGTGTCGGTAGATCAACACAACCGCGAAATCAGTTCGTTTTGATGATACGTGGGAACCACGATGAGCAACAGTGCTAGCGGGACAAGACTTATAAAGTAAATCTATCATGATCATTGAACAGCCATCGCATCGCTGAAGCAATAACCTTGATGGCAGTCGGTAAGCGATAGGTACAGATCAGTGGCTAACGCTGAGACAAAATCAAAGTTCGTTCAGACTAAGTATATCACAGATGCCTAGAAAACGTTACGTCAGGTTTCATGCCGACTGGGTTCTCTAGTTACATCAGTATTGCAGACAGCACGATGGTTTCCACATCTAACAGACAGAAAAAGCCATCAAATGACTCCACATTCATATGGATGTCGCTGCCTTAATCATGCTTCGCCTTAGTCAGATTAGAACGCGCGGTAATAATGGTTAGACAAGTGACTATGTCGACAACAGTACCGTACATTGGAGCACTAAGTAAAGATGACCAATATGATGCAGTTATGCGGGTTCCTAAGCAAAAACTGCCAGTAGAATACAAAATGCAAGGGTGGCGGCCCTATGTAATAACAGCAATGGCTGTGGCCTGTATGTGTGTTGCGTCGATATGCTTCGGTAGAAATCCAAAGAAAACGCTTATTAGGTGGCCCCGGAGTGTCTCGAAAAGGATAGACCAATAAAGGCCTTCAGTGATTTTAGTACTGGTGGAGGGAAAACTAGAATGACCGTCGTGAAGGTTCAGATAAAAGACAGCAGCTGAAACTGTGAACTTAAAGAAGTGAAGAGCGACCTGTAGTAGTTTTGCAGCTATGCATATCAGAAACACAAAAAGTACAGCGTAGATTAATTGTAGAAGGATTCCAGAACCAACAACAATAATAGACAGTTGTTCGATTGGTGCTAACTGCGAAAATGGTGCGGTGTTCTGCCTAAGGAATTCGGTTACGATTTGATAGGGTCAATAAAGACTTCACAACTTCCGTCGATAACGTCAAGGGATTTAAACATGATATTAACGCCAACTGAGCAGCTGAGGTGTGGTCAAAAGGCCAGGGAGATAAAGTTCCGATAAATCTCATGCACTGGAATAATTAAAGGAAAGTGATTACTATTCCAGTTCAGAAGAGACAAACAACCCAGGTGTCTTCCATAAAACCGGCCACAGAGCTGTCTGAGAATAAGAAAGTAGTAGTGGAATCAATGGTCTAATAAACAGATATAGAGTGTAATAAAACCATGAACTTCAGCGGATGACAGGTAGAATCGCCGCAACATCATCAATATGGCATATTAGTTGAAGATAAGCAACGCTTCAGCTATTGTGCCTCAAGAAGAACGGAACTGGTTTTATGATTTTTTACATTCCATTGTTTTGTGTTTTTATCTTTCTTAATTGTTAGGCGTTAAGCATCTGAATCTACACAAGTATGTACACGGATCTTCCACATGTTTTGATTGCGCGCCATATCCTGAATTGTTTCGAGAAATGTGTACTCTTCATCCTTAGGTCCCTAACTAGGCAGACGTGTGGATTCAACAGTAGTAAGAGGTGAAGTCAATGATTTCACGTGTTATCGCTAGTTGAATAGTTGACCACCGCGTGGTCTCTTCCAGTCGAGTGCTGCACGAGCAAACAGCTAGTGATAGGGCAATCGCTCAGCTGACATAGGCAAGACGTGACCAGGCCATCTTGACTGGGTCAGTAAAACTAGCTTGTTGAAGGGAAAACTCGCATTCGTTAAGACACGAGGTCTGACTTCCCGGTTGCAGATATAGTGTTGCCATCACAGACGAGCAATTCTCCTCAAGCACCTATTATCGAAGGCCGAGAGCCGGTGAATGTCATTTACGCGAACTTGCCATGATTCACTGCCATATAGCAACATCGTCAGAAAGGTGGCACTGTAAACGCGAGCATTTATCAAGAGGGGGAAACCACGACGACGCCAAGTATTGAAAGTTGACAAACGCAGATCGGGCTGTGGCGATGTGGAGAGAAATTTTTTTCCTGATAGCGCTACCAGCAGACACGCAGCTGCCCAGGAAAAGGTGTCAACGGGAGCAAATTGTGTGCCTTCAAGGATGAGCACGGGAACGAGCGAATGCCAATCCTGGAGCAGCACTTTGCACTTCGATGGGGCGAAACACATTCCGTATTTATATGCGTCAAACACCAAACGAGTTAAAATGATTTGTATACTCTGCGAGTCGTCACCAAGTGGTGCGATGGCATCAGTATACTCTAAATCGCTTACCCAGTAGTAGTAACGGACCAAAATGTTGTCAACCTTCCAGAGCTCTCGATAGGATGTATTCAGTCGCAAAATCGCGAAGGAACAAGGACAGAGGAAGGCCATGTTGTACACCGCTACTGACAGCGAAAGGACGAGGAAAGATCGCCATAGACCCACACGCTGCCGGCGTGCACGCAGGATGGTATTGTACTTTTCTGCGACCCCATTCCTTAGTAAGCAACTCAATAACGCAGTTCGATCAACCGACTCGAATGCAGCACGGATGCCTAGGAATGCAACGATGGTAGGTCTCTGGAAGAGGTAGCGATGTTCGAGGATTTGGTGGAGCATGAAGATGTGATATACACACCTACGGCCAGGACGGAAGCCACGTTGTGCTTCCCAATACTGTGATTCACAAAACGGGGATAGTCTACGAAGAAGAATGGACGCCAACAGCTTGGAGGTATCTGAAATGAGACTGAACCCCCGGTGAGTAGCGCATAAAGTGCGAGCACCCTTTGTAAAAATCGGAACCACTGACTCGCCGCAGGAAAAAGGTACCTTTTCTTCTAGCTAGATTTCAGAGAACAACAAGGTTAGCTGACTGATGATAACTGCGTCACCATATTTGAACAGCTCCAGAGGAAATCCGTCTGAACCGCCAGCCTTGAATTGTTGCAAATGCCGAGTAGCATGACAAAGTTCTGTTTCACTAGGTGTATCAAGTGTCACAACCCTAGGTGGATAGCCGGGTTCGCAGAGTATACAAGTGAACGGCGAGGGCTAATTGAACAGGGAATGAAAACGCTCGGTCTATCGATCCAAGCGTCTATGTATGTTAGCAATCGGCGAACCATCAGCTTCGTAAAGTCTCACTGACAGCGGGCTTCCTGTGTGCAGTGGAAAGAATGCGCTGGAAGAGCTAGCGAGTATTACCAAACAGGGCAGCGGTGTCCATTTCCGAAAAGCGCTGAGACCACTAGGCTTCACGATCACTGCATAGGCAATGTCTGAGCTGCCGACTGACAGAACGGCGCACTTCATTAAGATTATACTCCGCACGGACATTTCTGCGATGGTCAAATAGATCCAAAGAGCGCGTGAAGATGCAGGCCTTCATACGGTGCTGAGTAAGACCACAGACTAACTGCCTGGAAGAGATCTTAGTCCTCTGCAAGAACATCCAGTGTTCAGCAACACCTTGAGGTGAGTCGCAACCGAGTGCACTGGCCAGCGAAGCTTGATAGCTCTGATGAACCGAGAGTGTAGATAGCTTATTCGCACCTACCTTGTAACGCCTCGTTTTCGGGGACCCTTCGAAACTCTTGCAAATGTTCGCATAGATAAAAGAGTGGTCTGATTCAATAAATGTTGGGCAGAATGATCTGCAATCCTTTACACTATCTCGCCATCTGAAACTGATTGTGATATGATCAATCTGAGATCATGACTGAAACGCAGAAGTGGGCCGCCAAGTAGCGGAACGTTTCCTCGAATGCCGAAAGCTGGTATTCGAAAGAAACAGATGATTATCTTCGCACAGTATGAAGTCTCTCTCCATTACCAGAGCGGCCCCCATCGAGCGTATGGTGACCACCAAGATGACTTTCTTAAGAGGCGACTGACTCGTGCGTTGAGATCCCCAGTAAGGACAACAATATCGGACTTAAAGGCTCTGCTCAAGAGCTGGTGAAGTTCCGGGTAGAAATCGTCCTTAACCGAATGGGGGCTGCAGTCAATTGCAGCGTAAGCTGAGATCACAAACAAGTTGCGTCTCTCCTCACGTCATCTGTTGATCCTGCATGATCCCCGAAGCCGAAATGTACACATCGGCTGTTAATCGGGAACCAGTCCAGTAGCGCGGTCTCGGCTTTGCTAATTAATGCTACATCAACGTCAGCAAAGCCTGCCGCAGCTGCCTCTGTGTCACCAGATAGACGTATGTGAAATACGGCTGCATGGTCGGTGGGAGATCTCAACTCAATCACGGTACTGGGATCTTGCAACCGATGGCGAGAGATTCCAAAGTGAGCGTGAAACCAGCCAATTGCCCGATCTGCATGATGGTAGTTACATTAAATTATGTCAAACGAAACGAGAATCAAGGCTGAAGGAGGGCCACTGGGCGAGGTTTGTGGTCGTAGACGAAACCATCGGGAGTAGAATCGTGGAAACAGGAATCAGATAGTAACGAATAAAAATGATTGGTAACAAATGAATGTGTAACATACGAAGGCGTGCCAGCAGCAGAAAGAGATGTAGTTAAGCGCGACATAGCAGAACGGTCCATGGTTATCAGCGGGCAAGATACTACCCGGTTGCCAAAGCCGAGGTAAGAAGTTGTCTTAAGCGATAACACCCCGAGCTTTAAGCTGAATAGCCTATCCGCAAGGCAGCGGAGTGAATTCAGGAAATCGCGCCCAATGGGAGCCGATGACCGATGGCTCAGTTCATACGCTTTTCATTTAGTCGAATACAAAATAGGGTCCCAATCTTCTCCATGATGTCAGCACATTTGCTGGGGTACAATGCTCCACCGAGGTGAAGCAAAGGACAGTGATTTTATTTAATGGCAAGTCACATCCACCACGTCACAGTGTTAAAAAGGCATGTGGATTTTTGGAAACAAAATGCTTGCCAAGCCCACCACGACTTAAAACACTGCCATCAGAACACTTCGCTCGAAAGGAATAAACCAGAAGCACTCAGCCGACACCACGAGCAGATAGTTCAGTTCAGCTAAAGTTTAAGTGAAAAGGGTGATCCGGTTCGGTACCACATAGTAGTTAACATAGTTTTACTGGAGTCCAATATTACATGATCGTGATCCCACAATGTATGTTCTGTGTTGCGCACCTAGCAAATAACTGGTCATTTATCCACTAGTTGATCTCAAGATAGCTACAGCGTTTACATTTGACAGATAAGTGATTATCCGGCTTTCTCCACAAGTATCGAGATTTTGTATGGACATACAGTCCCAAATGATATGCTACTGACTCTTCTTACGGTTTGGACGCGAGGATGAACAGTTCTGTGGGCAAGTGTAGTAACTGTACATTCGGGTGGTTGTTCACTATTTGTGAGAAGCAGCAGTTTTGTATCCGTTGCTGGTATTTATCGCTCCGTGTTGTTCAAGCAGAGTCCTGATTGTTTGACTCGCCAGCGTCGTGCCAATTGATATGAACAAAGCTGCAACGTCAAAGGAGACCAAATTCTCATCTCTTTCAATTGGCTTTCCCTTAAGTTTTTCAAGGAATTGTTCTGCCGACTGGAGTGCTCTGAGCTTACGATTAGGTGTATCAACCGTTTCCAAAGCTGCTTAGACAGCTTGTAACTCGTTGCTCCGGGTAATGATACGATAGGGCGAAGCGGCACCCATTTTTGTGTATTTGGGTAGGCCGTGGAACCGTGGTAGCACTGAATCCTCAGGTTTCATCTTGCTGTGTTCAAACTTCGTCATCTGTCCTATTTGTTCCAGTCTTTGAAGAGTTTTGTTGATCTTGCTTTCCAGACTTTTCGTAAGGTCTTCACTTATGGGCTGGTAGGTGTTCACATCTCCGAGCAGTTCTTGCGCTTCCTTCAGGTAGTCAATTTTGTCCACTATGATAGTAAGACGTCCCTTGTCAGCCGGTTTGTCAGTGCCTTTCGTTCGCTTACACTGAATATGTTGGTTTCCACCTTGTGACTCAGAGCGATGATGCTGTGTCTAATTGCGTGTTGGGCTTCAGCTGCGATGTCTGATGTCGTAAACGTTGATTCAAGTGCTACCAGGAAATCAATAGGATTGGAATCTTTGTAATTGACTTGCAAACCTCGCACAATAACTGATCTTTCTGTATCTGGTACGGTTCGTTTGGATAGATACTTAATCCACGCGACTTCTTCGTTTGCTGGTTTGTGTTGTGAGATTCTGCCCAACTTCCTTCGTAGTTTCTGCTTCGTTTAGAGTTTGGTCTTATGGATACTAATGGTAATCGCTTAGTCAAGCTCTCTGGCTAACTGTTCTCCGAGGTTGAACAAGCATATGACCTTCTGTTGGTTGATTCCACGTTGACACTTTTGCCATCGGCTTTGTGCATCCGCGATCAGCAAACGTAGCATTCGTCGTCCAAGTTGTTCGGTGATCTTCCAGGCTAATGGATTGTTGATGGCTGGAGGGCAGTGCACACTTGGTGGTAGACACGTCTTCCCAAACATTCGAGTGGAAAATAGAGTTGCCCGTGAGTGGAGGATTGCCGGCTAGCAAAGGCCTCCCATCGGCGAACGAGTTACCGTGCATCGGACCCGAATTATTAAGAAATTAATGAGAATACCTGTAGCTTGGGGAGGGGATGAGAGGATTGTCCTGTTCTCCGAGCCGGGCATTTCCGTTGCAGACGTTTCGTTACCAAACTAGGCAACATCTTCAGTGCGTCTATTCAGTCCTGATTCGCGGAGTCTCGCAAACCACTGTCAGATCCGAATAACTATTGATAGTTACCTGCTTCGAATGTCAGCCTCTGATTGGTTCACGTGAGTCGGCCGAGTGATCACGTCTTCTGCTTGTCGATCTGGTGCCTATTGATGGCTTAACCTGCAGAGCTTCGTAGACACCCTCCAGCTCCAGATGTTTGTTGATTGAGTTCCGGCCAAAAGGCCAGGTCTCGAGGAACTCACGCGCTTTTCGGTTTCGTGCTCTTCCAAGTAGTTCAACGTGATCCAGATTGAAGTGATGGTCCTCGGCATCCATGTGTACTGACATGAAGGATTTCTCATCATGGCGCCCGATGACCAGAATATGTTCGTGTAGCCTTGGACCAAGTTTTCTTCCAGTCTGGCCTACATAGTACTTCTCGCAGTTCTTTCAGGAAAGTTTGTAAACTACACCTGATGTTTCTTTCTTAGTCAGTTTGTTTTGTACCTTGAAAAGTTTAATTCGAATACTTCCCGTTGCTTTGTGTATAACATTTACCCCGTGAGGCATTAGAAGCCTCGCTGCCATTTCAGAAATCCCATGGATGTAAGGTAGGATAATAGTTCTTCTTTCTGTTGCACATGTGGACGCGGGTTGTGACTGGCTCTTCGAAGCGTAGAATAAAGCTGCTAGGGTACGAATTTTACTGAAACATGCTAAATAGGTGGTTCTTCTTCGCCTTTCTCAGTTGCGGCGTGTTACAGTGTGCCTGAGCCCGTTTGAAAAGCGTCCTAGTGCAACTTCACTTGTAAATGGTCGCATAGTTACTGCGATAGTGCGTCGCTTTCCGATAAACTGTTGTTTCCAGTGACCCAGAAGCATGTCTTCTCACGAGCACTTTCAATTGCTAAATGTACAAACAGTTAACGGGCACGCCAATGGGGTCGCCTATCTTCGGACTGGTAGCAGAGGCAGTGATGCAAGCCTTGGAACAAAAGTCATTGCCAATAGTGAAGCCCAAACTTTGGGTACGTTACTTAGACGATACTTTTGTCATCGTCAAACGCTCGAGACTAGGAGAAACACATTAGCTACTTAATATTTTTCCGGCATACATTTCACCAAAGTGGAAGAGAACAGTGACCAGTTGCCATTACTGGATGTGCTCAGTAGTCTGAGCTCATGTTCGATGTCTGTGCGAAAGCGCATCCAAGGAGCAGCCCAGGGAGAAGGGCGATCAATGACCGATAAGGAAGTTGGTAAACCGCGCTGACCAAACTTACTTTATTTAATGTTCGGCCCAACGCTCTATGCGTCTTGACACGATGTGGATTAGCTGTCCACTCGTGTTGTGTTTGATCTCGAAACAGCATGTCTCCTGTTGCTCGTTTCCAGTACCAGACGGAAAAATTAACAATAACTACCAAGGACAGCAGCTGTCTCCATTTACAATGCATGATATGATCGTTCTTCAGGCTAGCAACCAGCATTGTACTGAAGTAGTTACGAGTCTCATAGTCTACGCTCCCAGACAGAATGTGTCAGTGAGCATCTAGTAGTTCTACAGATTGCGGAGACCAAATATCCCGGCTGACGATTTGATTTTCCGCATGAAGACATGCTGCTACCATTAACATCTGACGGATAAGCGATTAGTGATCAGTGAGCGATTAATCAAACCGCATGCAAGCGTACTTAGACACGCAATAGGAACATCCGACTTCGCCAGCTGGAAAGTATCTATGCGTTCACAGTGTCGTTGCAGACATCCGCAAAAACGCACCGGCAGGTCAGCACATACAAGTGCATGGTCGAAGTTCATGTTCGTTTGGGCACAGCCCCTCCAACGGTAGCTTATCGTGATGTGATTGATTTACGTCCATAGCAGGTAGGCGTCATGTCACTCTCCTGCTGGTGTTGTCAGAAGTTAGCGCTCGCGAGTAATAGACGAGCATCTTCACACATGTGTAGCAACCGCTCACCGTTGTCATCATGGCAGTTCACATCGTGTTGCACACCCAGATGAAACTCATCAGTGGACCGTTTCCAACTTCGACTTTCAGATAACCAGCCAGTATCTGCTGCGACAAAGAAGCTCGTTCAGCGAGTGATAGTCATTTCCGTGGAGTCAGCACTGCAGCTTGTGGAGGCGCATGTCACAATGACAAACAGGCACTATTTGTCCCCACCCGTCTTAAAAGCTTTGATCGAGCTGGCTGATCTGACTGTGCACATCCTGCTGTTGAGCCAATCGACCAGAACAGCTGCCTGTTGGGCAGTCCGTAACAAAGTGCAAAAGTTGAGGCGCGCCCGTCTTAGCGTGGATCGAGGGATCCAAGTATAAACGGTTGAACTGAAGTCCGCTTGGTCGAACATGGACTAGTCGAGGTGACCGGAGCGGTATCCTCTGCCACAGCTGGCTTGCCGAACTACCTCCTCGTGGTGCCAGCTGGGTGGTTCGGGTGTACCCCGTTCCAGCAAAGTGTTCGGCGACAATGTTTCACCTCGGTGGGACATTGTATTCCAGCAATTGTGCTGATTTCATGGGGAGTATTGGGCCCCTGTTTGGTGATCTACCAAACAAAGACGCATGAACTGAACATCCAGTCAGCGCCTCCCAATGGGCGCGATTCCCTAAATTCGCCCCGCTGCCTTGCGGGTAGGTTATTTAGCCAAAGGCTCGGGGTGGAGTCCCCTAAGTCAACTCCCTACTTCGGCTTGGGCAACCGGGTAGTATCACGCCCTCTCGCAAAACCATGGACTGTATTACAACTTGCTCATCAGCTGCTGTTTCTGCTAGTCACTTTCACGCGACTTCATCACACGCCAATTGTTTGTTTGTTAACAATCCTCACTTTCCGTTACCCGATTCATGTGCTCAACAATCTGGCTGCGATTCCGGTTGCGCCGCAGACCAAGAAGTTCAACCTATGGCTCTTCTTCGTCCCCGATCCTCGTTCCGTCTGGCGTGCTTCAACGTTCGGACACTCATGCAGATTGGACAGCAAGCCGGTCTAGCGCGAACCCTAGATTCCCTAGACATTGACGTCTGCTGCCTTTCAGAAACCCGATTGCAAGATCCCAGCACTGTGCTTACACTAACATCCCCCACTGATCACGAAGCCAGATATCACCTGCGGCTTTCTGGAGATCCAGAAGCAGCCTCAGCGGGTCTGGCTGGTGTAGGTATAGCACTAAGTGACAAGGCCGAGGCGGCACTACTGGACTGGTTCCCGATTAACAGCCGACTATGTGCAGTTCGGCTTCGGGGTTCGTGTAGAATCAACAGGCACCGCGAAGAGAGACACAACTTGTTTGTGATCTCCGTGTACGCTCCAACTGACTGCAGTGGCGACTCGGTCAAGGACGAATTCTACCGGGATCTACAACAGCTCTTGACTAATGCTAAAAAGTCGGATGTCGTTATCCTTGCTGGGGATTTTAATGCACGGGTTGGCCGCCTGTCACCATACGAATGCCACCTTGGTGGTCATAACTCGCTCGACGAGAACCGCTCTGATAATGGAGAGAGACTTCTCACATTGTGCGAAGACAACCGTCTGTTTCTCTCGAGCACTAACTTCAGGCGTACGAAGAAGCGTTCCGCAACGTGGCGTCCCCCTTCTTCAACACAACCGTGGTCTCAAATTGATCACATTGCAATTAGCTTCAGATGGCGCGGCAGCGTACTGGACTGCAGGTCCTTTTGGTCCACCTTCGTTGACTCAGATCATGCTCTGGTCTGCGCGAAAATCTGTATGTGTTTTGGAGGATTCCGAAACACGAAGCACCGCAAGATTGATGTAAACAGATTAACTGATTCCTCTGTCCAGACGAGCTATCAGTCTTCATTGGCATATGCACTCAGTTGCAATCCACCGCAAGAAGTGGAACAACACTGGACTTGTATACGGAAGGCAATGACCATTTCCGGACAGTCATGCTGCGGCCTAACGCGACGCCCCTTGAAGGCTTGGATCTCTACTCGTTCTCTGGAGCTGTTCGAACGCCGCAAAGATATACCCGCGGAATCAGATTGCAACGAGCGGCGCCGTTCTGCCAACCGGCTGCTCAAGCAAAGCCTACGCAAGGATCGCGAGACATGGTGGTCTGAACGTGCTTTAGAGATGGAGACCGCTGCCCTCTCTGGCAACACTCGCAGGCTTTTCCAACTCATTCGGTCTACTGGCCTCAGGAAACCTGGTGTCAGTGAGGTCATTTGTGAGGTGGATGAGTCTCCGATCACCAACCAACAGAGGCGTATGGACCGTTGGGCCGAGCACTTTCACTCGCAGTTCAACTGGCCTCCACCGTCCATCAGTACATGCAGTACACGTTGTTGTCCACCCTGGCTCGTCCCTCTGAATCCACCCAGCGAGGCGGAAGTCGGCCTTGAGATTCGACGCTTGAAGCGCTTCAAGGCTGCCGGCTTAGACGGACTTCCTCCGGAACTATTCAAGTACGGCGGTGTGGCGATCATTAACCAGCTGACCGCGCTGTTCGCAAAAATTTGGTATGAAGAGAAAGTGCCTTCCTCTTGGGGAGAATCAGTTATTGTCCCGATTTTCAAGAAAGGCGCTCGCACTTCATGTGCAAATCATCGCGGGATTAGTCTTATTTCGGTTGCCTCTAAGCTATTGGCATCCATTCTGCTTCGCAGGCTATCCCCAGTACGTGAATCATACTACCGTGAAGAACAAGCTGGTTTCCGTCCTGGCCGCGGATGCGTGGATCAAATCTTCACGCTCCGCCAGCTCCTTGAACATCGCCACATTTATCACAGGCCCACTATCATTGCATTTCTAGACATACGTGCCGCTTTTGACTCCGTTGATCGACCTGCTTTATGGCGTTGCTTACTAAAGAACGGGGTGCCAGAGAAATATACCGCCATCCTACGAGCACTTTACCTTCATACATCCGGCAGAGTGAGGGTCTATGGCAAGCTTTCCTCGCAATTCGCTGTCAATAGCGGTGTGCGACAGGGCTGCCCGATGTCCCCATTCCTCTTCAACTTCGCAATCGAAGACGTTCTGTCGAATGCTCTAGAAGGTTTCCAACATTTTGGCTTAGAGCTTCTACCGGGTGAGCGCGCGACCGACTTAGATTATGCTGATGATATCGCCTTACTTGGTGACGATCCTCAGAGTATGCAACTCATTCTGGATCGTTTGGCGGTTGAAGCATCTAAGTATGGCATGAGCTTCGCCCCATCGAAGTGTAAAATACTGCTCAAGGATTGGCTTTCACCTGCTCCCGTACTCACTCTCGGAGGTGCACAACTTGAACAGGTAGATAGTTTCGTCTACCTTGGGAGCTGTGTTTCTGCTGACGGCACTATCAACAAAGAAGTTTCCCTTCGTATCGCTAAAGCTCGATCAGCATTTATCAATTTGAGGCACTTGTGGCGTCGTCGCGACGTCTCATTCTCGCTAAAGGGCCGCGTTTACAGCGCATCAGTTCGCTCAATATTGTTGTATGGGTGCGAGTCCTGGCCGATTCGCGTGGAAGACATGCGTCGTCTTTCTGCGTTCGATAACGGTTGCTTAAGGAGGATCGCGCGTGTTTGGTGGCAACATCGTGTTAATAGTAATGAGGTTCGACGTCGCATCTTGGGGAATGCGAGTATTCCCTTCAACAAACTGGTTTTGTTGCGCCAGTTGAGATGGCTCGGTCATGTCCTACGCATGGCACCTGAGCGTCTAGCGCGTCGCGCTCTATTCGCTCGTCAAGGACCTGGCTGGAGGCGACCGCGTGGTGGTCAGCCTTCCACTTGGCGTCAGCACATGAAATCGCTGACGTCGTGTCTAGCCGCTGTAGGATCCGTACGTCTTCCAGGATGGGGACCCAAAGATGAGGAGTGCCAATGGCTTAGCACTCTTGAAGATATGGCCCGCAACCGGAATCAATGGAAGAATTGTGTACAATATTGTATTGATTCACATGTTTAATACTACAAACATTAAAATGACAAAAAAGAACAAAAGCGGCGTGTGAAAAACAAACTAAAAATGTTTTGTTCTACTTTTTATCACAATGTTCCATTCTTCCTGCGGCATATTAGTTGAAGTGTGTTGCTCACCTTCAACTAGCATGCCACGATGATTATGACGCCATGAATCTTGCTTATCTCCTGACCTCCATGGTTTTATGCTGGCTCTATGTCTAGCTAATAGACTGTTGAGAATACATACATACATACATAGCTAGAAGACAAGTGACTATTAAAGCAATATGGAAGAGGGACAAGATTTCAGAAGTTGAAAATAAGTGAATGGAAGTGATGTTGGGACGCGACTATAAGGATGAGCACACTCAATAGGGGGGGCATATGTAGACGGGGAGGCTAGAGCAGTAGCATCCTCGTCCCTACGCGCCTTGCCCAGTGAAGCATATGGACCACGTTGATTATAATTTGCAAAGGCTGGAGCGTCCAGAAACTGTTGGAAGAGGTCATTTTGTATTGCTTTGGAATTATACTGTCAGGGTGCCCATGCTTAGACAGGAAAACAAGGAGGATTGTCAACCACAAAGCAGCGAAATTCCGGTGCTGGGTTACAGAGTCAGTTTGATGGAGTAAGGTTCCAAGTTCACTCCAACATCCTACCTAAAAGACTAGAAGACTGAGTTAGTCTGGTCGCTAACTACTGACAAATCTGGTGTGAGTGTAACTGAAGGGGCAAAAAGCACCACCCAGTATAGCTCAATGGATCGTTGAGGCAAGCAAACTATTGCACTATGTTAAAGGTCCGGCCTTGTCGCGATGGAGTCACTATGTGAAGAACGATAGAAACAAGTAACTTAAAGACGACCGAGACCAGTATGATACCTCTATGATTGCCGTAAGCCAAACGTGAATTTCCAACGAAGATCAGGACCATAACGGCATGGCTCCAGCCGATTGAAACAGTTTCCTGTTTCAAATTTCACCAAATCGTGTAAATCGCCCACAATAGAAAGACCCTTCAAGTTGAGAGTTCATTTGGTCCCGCGGTCCTATTCGAATTCAGCAGTTTGATCTCACGCTCGACCATTGCGAGAGGGCGTATCCAAAGAGACGGCCCATGGAGCAAAGTGAACGCCGGACGGAAGCGAATCTGGTAGTTTCGGCCGATTGAATAGCTCTCCAAAGTGCTCAGGCTAACGCACTAGTTGTTTTGGTAGGTTGTGTATAAGCCGTCCACTCAGATTTCACATTGGCTAGTTAACAACAGGCCACAGACCACCAATTTGGTTACGGTCCCTGTGATCGTAATGACCGAGGTCCACTTAGGACCGAGGTCTGAATAGAGATTGCGAGTCGCAATCCAAACACACAGCGAGTACACCAAATGCCACTTGGAACACTTTACCGCTGTGCCAAACGTTGCTCGTGGACCTAGGAGCCACAGTGGTCAGGGCGTCAACCTTTGAACACTATACCTTGAGGTCCACCCCAGCTCAGGGTATCTCCATCTGATGAGTCCAAAGGAGGACGAAACCGGTCATGGGGTCGCAGGGTTGGGAGGAGCAACACCGAACCACCAACAGGCCACTTAATAATAGATACCGTGAGTGATAAGGATGAACCGTAATCAGGAGCAGAGCTGAGTTCTAATGCTATAGACTGAAAGTGCGTGCTCAAGGTCAAAACGAATCTTCGACTCTTTGGGCTCCCACTTTCCCGGAAAAGACTACATTCATCGCGTCTGGCGATACTGAGTTAATGGGTAAAATTATTGACGGCGTTAATAGCGCCCTCACCAAATATACTGAAAGCAAATAACTTGAGTGAAGATCAGGGAACAGTCGCATGCGTGCGGTTCAACTATGAACATTTATTGGGTTTAATGAGCACCGTCTGAGGATGAGGTGCCTTTTCGTCGATTAAGCTTATGCCCCCACCGACTGAAGTTCGGAGGGTACGTAAGAAAATTGATATCTTGAACTCTCATCCAATCACCGTACGGCCAAAAATAAGGACGTTGTGATGGTTGGTGGTGACAAGATGGCCTTTTCGAACTAATAACACCTGGGAGGTCACATCGGGGTCGACGCACGCCGAACAAACAGTGGCGTACGATTCATACAACCATGTGCCGACCACAATTTTTAGTAGCAGCGCTGCTTTCCAACATCCGAATCGCGTTCATGGAGCCCACCGAATCCCTCCATGACTTGAACCCAGTTTTAGTACATTGCCAACCGCGATAGACGTGGACACCAGCCAAAGACTGTCAATTGGAAGGACGTAGATGCATCCTGACCATGTTCTAATGCACGCACGTTTGGTGTTCACTCTTCAGGCTTCAAAGAAGCGCGTATCTTCTTAGCTTCTCACGTGTGACTTCAACTCACAGTTCGCTGTTTAACGATATCATGATGAAGTGACCTACTGATTGTCAGTAGTGAATGAGGTTGGTGAACCGAGAACTGACTAGAATCGTTCCAGGTGTGTCAAAAGGAAAGCTTTGGACGCCTGATCTGCAACAAATTGGAGACAAGATTACTATGAATGGTTCTTTGAGGCATTGATCAAAATGATCAAAGAACGAAAACAGGTTCTAATAGGCACTGAGTTTCAGCATGTACGTAACGCCCTGAAACGACGTTAGACAAAAAGCCTTCGAATGGACCGGGAACGTTAGCGGTCGAAGGGGATAATGAGATGGGGAAAGCCAATGCCACGGGGAACAGACTGCAACTTATCCAGCTCATCGGGAAGACAGGTCCAAGAAAACCTAGTGAGACGATAACTGAGAAGGACAAACAGTTGATCCATTCTAAACCTTGTCGACCAGTCCGCTGGTCTCGGCACTTTGAAGATCAGTTCAGCAGGCGTGCTTCGACACTGCCGTTTGCTGAATCACGTAAGCCGAAGTGGAAAAGTGATATCACACCTGCCACTTTGGAAGAGATTCGGCATGACTGGCCGAACAACCTCTACGTGGTGCCAACCGGGTGGTTCAGCTTAATCCCGGCCCACTTAATAGTTCGGCGGCAGTGTTCTAAGACATGGTGAGTTTTCGCCTGGTAAGCGTTATCTCTATAAAAATTCACAAATGTCGGCTGGCTTGCCGAACTACCTCCTCGTGGTGCCAGCTGGGTGGATCTGGATTATCCCGTACAGTGAAAGGGACTGCTTACTGAAGAAGGGAGCACCTGAAAAGTACATCAGCATTCTCCGTGCAATTTACCATCAAACTTCGGGCCGCATGCGAGCATACGGAGACATTTCGGCCCCTTTCAGTATCAAGAGCGGTGTTAGACAGGGTCGCCCAGCCTCTCCATTCTTGTTCAACTTCGCCATGGACGAGATCCTGGATACTGCCCTGGATAACACCGAGTCCTGCGGTGTTGAACTGCTCCCTGGTGACCGCCTTCGGGACTTAAAGTACGCCGATGACATCACTGTGATTTGTGAGTTCTCCCAAGCCGTCCATCATGTGTTGTTCAGACTGGAGATGTCCGCCGCCCAATTTGGGTTGAGCTTTGCCCCTTCCAAATGTAAGGTCCTATTACAGGAGTGGGCGAGCGCATGTCCCTCTCTCACCCTTTCGGGGCATCCGCTGGAAGTGGTCAACAAATTCATTTAGCTTGGGAGTTGTCAGTATTGGCGGTTTGACAGATGAGATCTCTCTGCGTGTCTCCAAGGCTAGAGTCTCTTTCGTTAACGTTTGTCACCTGTGGCTTCGTCGTGATCTCAGCCTCGCTCTCAAGGAACGAGTCTACAATGCTACGGTACGAGCGATTCTGTTGTACAGCTGTGAGACTTGGCCCGTTCGCAAAAGCGATGTTCAGTGGCTATCAGTCTTCGATCACCGCCGCCTGCGAAGCATTGCTGGTGTTCGATGGCAGCACCACATCAGTAATGAGGAAATCCGTCGGCGAGTCTTCAGACCTAAAGAACTCCGCCGATCGATTGATAGCATCATCTCACTGCGGATGCTTCGCTGGCTTGGCCATGTGCCTCGCATCCCTACCCAGCGGCTACCAAGACGAGCCCAAATAGCGAACACAGGTGTGGCTTGAAAGCGACGAAATGGAGGGCAATGTAAAACTTGGATCCAATGGGTTAAGGCTGGCTGTCGTCGGGCGTTCCTGACTCCCGGGTTGGGGACCAAAGGACCCCAAGCACACCTGGTTGCAAACGCTGGAGGATATGGCCAAGGACCGTACGCAATGGCGCATTTGCTGTGAGACTTTTCTACCTTAACAGTTGTCTTCTCTTCCATACTATAAAGTCACTGCAGTGCCATACCGGAGGACCTTACATATTTCGCGAACGGAAAGCGCTCGAAATATTTCATGTGATCCTTTCCTGTATTGGCGCATTCACCGAGCATACTCACAAATTCACAGTAATAATAACAAATTCACACAAGACGATGACTTACACACGCACCCACATGCATACCACACATACATACACATATATCCAATATGTACTGGTTAAATCGTAACATTTCTGTACCATTACTGATGTTATGCGTTTGTGTTACCATGATCGTGCCTTTGAAGGCGTGTCTCGCATCGTCGAGAATAAATCCTTTATTTATTTATTTATTTACAGCAGCTGAAGATGAGAAACAACTATTGTGCTGAAAAACATAAAGATAAGACATTGAAAGAAGCAAGATACCGAGAAGTGTAGAATACAAAAAGTCGACACACTACTTAGTAATATATAATGCGTCAAAGGAAAGGGTGGTTGGATGAGAAGATATGCGGGATGAGGAGGGACAAAGAAACTCACAACACAAACACCACCAAGGTCAGCTCCTTGCTATGTCAACTAGTGTATGCAAGTAGACGTTGTTATCGTCCCTCACGCTCCAGCCAGGCAATCGGCATAATATCGCTGCGTTGAAATACAAGATTACTGGACCAGATGATGATACTCCATCGTTATAGAATATGGTGGCTCTGTTAGCGGCAATTGCTGTCCTATTCCACCCTATTTGGGGCCCGGAAGAGGGCCCTTCAGACTGGCGACTGTCAAAATGGGTCTGCGCATTTTGTGCGAAAATCATCGAGGCGAAGCGTGGTGGTGTCATCATGAATTGGAGATGGAGACAACTGTTGTCCTCAGTAAATACATCGAGTTATTCCACATGATAAGAGAAACGGGCAGCACGAGACCTGGTGTTAGCGAGATCATATGCGACGAGAGTGGGCAGTCAATCCACAGCTTGCCAATGCGCTTGGAAAGTTGGGCCGAACACGTAGAGAAGCAGTTCAATCGATTAGAGTTGCCAACTCTTCCATCGGCCAATGATCGTCCTACTCCATGAGCCGTCAAGCTGCTTCTGTTCCCAAGGCAGAAATCGAACAGGAGATTAGACGGATGGAATTGAACAAGGCCGCCGGAGCAGATGGACTTCGTCCACTCCACTTGAAATTCGGAAAGCTGCTCTTTTGGAAGTGAAATAAATTATTAGTTAATTTATGGGAGCAAAAGACTATCCCAACAGACTGGGGCCGCTCCGTTGTAGTCCCAATTATCAACGGAGGCCCCAGTTCGGAATGCGGCAGTCACAGAGGAATCAGTCTGATTTACAACGCTTCCAAATTGCTTGCCTGTCATCCTCCATAGACTAATTGGCATCCGTGAAAGATAGATGCGCGAGGAGCAGGCCGGGTTTCGTCGAAATCAAGGCTGCACTGATCACATCATCACATGACGTCCATTGTTGGAGCATCGCCATGGTTATTGGCAACCCACCGTAGTCGTATTCCTAGACATCAAAGGGGCTTTCGATTCGGCTGATTGATGTTCCTTATGGGACTGTCTACCGAGGAAAGGTGTGCCTGATAAATACGTAGATGTCATAAGAGCGCTGTACGCGCATAGTTCGAGTAGAGTGAGGGCTTACTACAAACATTCGTCGCCCTTCAATATGTCTAGCGGTGTGAAACAAGGTTGCCCGCTATCACCTTAAAGAGACTAGCTATGTACGAACATTGATGTCTTCGTAGGTTAGTTCATGTCTGGTGGAAACACTGCGTGAGCAAAGAGCGTGTTCGGCGTCACGTATTTGAAGCAGGAAGAGATAGATTGCTGGGACACGTTTTGCGCATACCAGCACACTGACTCCCGCATTGTGCCTTGTTTGCGCGCCCGGGGTCTGCATGGGTGGCCAAGTGATGACTTGGCAAAAAGGAATTAAGTCCCTCACTTCGAACATACCGTCAGTTGGTGTTTCCGGATTGCCTGGCTGGGGTTCGCAAGATACACTAGCTGGATACACTAGCTGACATGGCGAGAAGCCGCCCTCAATTGCGTCTGTGTTGTGAGTCGTTTTGTACCTCCCCTCCTCCTTAGCTTCCCACTCCAACAATGATCTCAACTCAATGCATATTGTGATATTTGCATTATGGTACTTCATTAGCTTTTGTAGTCTGAAATGTTTAATCTCGCATCTTTTTATATTGTGGCACATTAGCTGAGGTGTGTTTCTCACCCTCGGCTAAAGTGTATTGAGAATGATGATGATAAAGTTCTCACGGGCATCACTCTGACGACCTACTGGTACTCATGAGATTCAAATCACGGAAAGTCAAGCAGGCTCGCACTATGGTCGTGGTTGCATCGACCATATATCTACTCTTCGTCGTGTTAGAGTGGTATGGCTACGTTCGAGATGGACACAAAACACCGGCGTATATATGTGACTGTGCATATCGGCAACACCCCTGTGCGTCTCCAGCTTGATACAGCATCTGATATTACTTTATTGTCACCAAGCATATGGAGGATGATTGGTTAACCTCCACTAAAGACGACAAATCGCACAACGCCGAATGCTTTCGGTGGAGCACTGAAACCCACAGGTGAACTTCTGTGTTCTGTGTTTTTCAGTAATGTACAAGTCTGTGCTGTGCTACCTTCCTAATGGACCAAAGCAAAAGCTTATGGGCCTAGACTGAATCGCGAAAGCCAGGCGCTTGGACGTCCTAATTAATTATGTGTGCAAGCAGTTGTGTGTTCATCATCATCATCACCATCATCATCAACAACAACAGCAGCACATCAGCCATTTGAACTGATGCTTCGCTACCATACAACCATGAGGACCTATGAAATAAAGAATAAGAAGAGGGAGAGAAGGGGGACTTACCTGAAAACCTTAATGCCCTAAGCAAACATTCAGGGTCAAGGCGCATACACCTTGTGTAGACAACATACCGTCACAAACAGCTGGCTATCGTGCAAAGATAAGGCGGCATCGGCGAGACAGCTTCCTTGCGGCTTCACTGCCACGCGTCATAATCAGCCATTACCCCGCAGATAACTCAGCACCAAACACACTTTAAACAGGCAATCCAATTAGGAGGCGGCAGCAGACGCGCCACTGGTGTCTACTGCGAGCCATGTCCTGTAAAGTCTCGAGCCAAGCACAAGGCGAGTCACGTGGACTCCAGCCCAGAAGGCGAGACGGACCAACGGCACCCAGTTTGGTCGTCAGTGACTTCATTTCCCGCTGCCAAGTCAACTTCTGTCCACCTTGAGCCTTGCGCCACCCTACACCTGGCAGACTAAACAAGGTCCTCCTAGGTAAGCGGTGATCAGGCATACGTAGCACGTGCCCGAGCCAACGCAACTTATGCAGTGCTATCTGTTGATCTAGGGAGCTAGCATGATTATCACCACCTAGTACTCGCCTACACAGTCTTTGATCAATCCTCCTGGGAATGTTCTGTCAGAGCGTTTGCGTCATAAAGTCGCTCAGGTATTCCGGGATGAGCTTGGTTGCCGCACGAAAACTAAGGCAGTATTGTCCCTCCACCCCCATGCAAAACCTGTCTTCCGACCCAAACGTCCAATACCGTATGCGGCGTCACTAAGTGTTGATCAGGAATTGGAGAGACTGCACCAGGTTGGCATCCTCAAACCTGTGAATTAGTCCTTATGGGCTGCTCCTATTGTGGTGGTCAAATGGGAAAGTCCGGATTTGTGCAGAATTCTCCACTGGTCTGAATGCTGCTCTGGAAAGTCACCAATATCCGTTGCCTCTGCCGGATGATTTGTTCACAAGGCTAAATGGTGACAAATGTTTCGCCAAACTGGACTTGTCAGATGCATACCTCCAAGTGGAACTTTCTGAGGATTCGCAAGAGCTGCTGACTCTCAATACGCACCGCCGCCATTTAAAATACACTCACCTACTATTTGGAACAAAAACGGCACCTGCCATTTTCAACAGATCATCGGCATCATGTTACAAGACGTCCCATCTGTCGCACCATATATTGACGATACCATTATCATGGGTACCGATCCGGCCAATGCAGAGAACCGGATTGAAAATGTGCTTGATCGGATCTAGGATTATGGCCTTAGCCTGAGAGAATAAAAGTGGGTCTTCTACATGGATTCGGTAACATACTTGGGACTCATTATTGATCAACACAGTCGGTGACCAGACCCCCTTAATATCGAGGCCATTCAGAAAATGCCTCCACCAGAGTATGTGACGACGCTACGATCCCTCGTGCACTTTTGCCAGCAATGCATGATATACGGGGTCAACTGAGCGCATTACTTCTCGAAGATTACAAGTGGTGTTGGAGCACGGAATGCAATGAAGCTTTTGATAGGATCAAAACTATGCTATCATCAGACCTGCTGTTGACTCATTACGATCTGAAGTCGGATATCGTTGTTGCTACAGATGCGTCTAATTACGAAATCGGCGCAGTTGTATCTCACTGTTTTCTTGACGGAAGTGAGAAGGTAATTGCTCATGCCGCCCGATCGTTGACGCCCGCGGAATGCAACTGCAGTCAAATTGAAAAAGAAGCATTGGCGATCATCTACGCCATTAGGAAATTTCACGAAATGCTTTATGACCGTCGTTTTACTCTGGTCACGCTATCTTCGGATCCAAGAAAGGCATTCCCGTATATTCAGCAAATCGCCTTCAGAGGTGAGCCACAATGATTATGGGATATGATTTCGAAATCAAGTACCAATGGACTGGGAACATTGGTCAGGCCGATGCTTTATCACGTCTCATGGACAGAGATCGACAAAAATCAGAGGACGTTGTAGTGGCAAGCATCTCGATCGAGCCTGAAGTTCGTTGCGTTGTCGCAGATGCAATTAAAGCCATCCCAGTAATAGCTTCTCAGATACGTGTCGCAACTTCATATGATCCCCTGCTCCAGCAAGTGATCCGCTTCCACAGATCAAAATGGCGAAAGAAGTTTGAAAATAGTGATCTGAAGCAGTTTCATCAACATCGCAATTCTAGGTTGATTGTCGACGGCTGTCTACTCTTTGCAGACCGAGCAGTGGTTCCCAAGGAACATCAGCAGAGTTCTGAAGCAGTTCCATATCGGACACTTGGGAATAAACCGTATGAAGGCATTGATCAGAAGCTATGTACTGGCCCCATTTGGATACGCAAGTTGAAGAGCTTGCCCGCTCTTGCTGTAAATGCACACTTGCTTCGAAGTCGCCAGGGAATGCAGAGCTCCATGGTTAGCTGGACCTTGGAAACCATGGTCGAGACTCCATACCGATTATGCCGGATCTATTAATGGAAACAATTTCCTTCTCCTGGTTGACACCTACAGTAAATGGCCAGAAATACTACACATGCCATCGACTACTGCTTCAGCGAGCAGAGACGATCTTCTAGACGATCGACTGGGATGATTTTCCTTGACCACTTTCGACAGTGTTGATTGAGCCATCTTGTGGCACTGTCTATCCATGAAGGAAGGGACTGGAAAACTCCCTTCCATTATGATGTCAGTCTACCGCGACTCTCGGGGCCGAATAAAGGCCAAAGGGGGTTGTTTCTGGAGTTCTCCGAGACAAGTGGGCTTCGTCATCGCTCTCATCAAGTTTGTGATCGAAATGATCAGAAATGACTCCGTACTTTCAGATCCTACTGGAGTGGAAGCGCTGCTAAGTGACCGGCTGATAAACTGATTATGTGGACAACATAGTTCCCCTTAACTATGACGAGGTGGCTATGAAAGCATTACTGGATAGACTGACGTAGAGCGCCGCATGTTTGGGCATGTATCCTGCATCATCAACGCGTGAAGTATTGTTGCATGACTGGACTGATACGCCCCCGGTTTTAGCTATAAGCGAACAGTCGCTGTCATTGGTGGATTGTCTCACATACCTTGGTGGGTCGTGTTGCCGCTGGTTTACACATCACAGAGGAAGTTACTTCGCGTAACAGCAAAGCCTGAATGGCTTCTGAGAGGACCAACAGTCTATGGAGATGGCGGGATAGCAGTCTGTTAGTGAAAGGTATGGTGTTTAGTGCCACGATAGGGTCGGTGTTACTGTATGAATAGGTTCGCAGTGAAGAGAATTGACAAGTGACCGTGTTTGGACACCGATGCTTGTGGAGTAATGCCCACATTTGACCGGAACATCTGATGAGCAATGCCGGTCGATTTTTGGAAACAAAGCCCTCTGGCGCCTTACTCGAGGGTTTGCTGCATTTCAACAGTTTACATTGGCTAAGTCATGTCCTCCATATGCGCGTTGGCAGAGTCCTTTGGCGGGCATTGTATGCCGTCGCTGCACCAAGTCGGACGGATGACGTGGCATGAAGATATGAAAAAATTGACAGAAAGACTTGGTTAAACTGGTGCGGGTCGTACACGTGGATGGAGGCCCCGGGATTGTCTACATAAGTGCCTGAAGATTGTTGGCATGGCGCATTCGTGTAGCCAGTGGCGTTCCTGCATTCGGTTTCTTGTATACAGCTGTTAAGTTGCGTTCCGTCACAAGTAGTTTTACGCAACTCTTTAACGGCCTATTTTTGGTGTTCCGCAGGCTTGCAATTTTGTTTTCTAACTGTCGTCATTTATTGCTAGTCTGGAAACGTGAGCCGCGCACTTCGGTGCCCGGATCATAGTTGTTCAACTAAAGTGAACTAAACATTAATTAAATTAATATGCAAATATATGCAGCAGTACACGAAAAAGGCAACCATATAGCAACGTCCGCATAAATGTACCAATTAAGTAAATTAGCAAGCATGCGATTGACAAAATCGCGAAAAATACTCGCACAATCGACCTCACGCGGTGAGCCTGAAACAAGCCAGTTTCGAAAAAATTGCACTACGAAATTAGTTTAGGCATTGCAGAAGACGCATTAGTGCAATCCATGAATACTTACTACGGTGGATGAATTCGGAGATAAACTTAGAAAGTATGACAATATGGATAGGCTCCCGTAACCGCAGAAGCGTATCGTGTGTGGTGTAATGGAAGTGACCAAGAAACTCATTGCAAGTAAACTTTAGACGGAGGCCACCACTTCTCGGAATTGGGTCTCGAAATGGAGAAAATCAGAGATGTAGCATAATCAACCGTGCAATCTTACTCTGATCAGAGCTGCTCTATCATCGTGTTGTGCTCACAGAATGGAGAAACTGCTCCACGGAGAGTCCCGCTTATTAGGTATAGAAATTTCAATTAAAGCTTCGTCCACATCCCATGGTGAAGTCGGTCTCCAATGGCAAACGGTCGTACTATGTACTAACAGGTGCCAATAAACGGCAGGCATTAAAAGTACGCCGGACCCCGTACCGACGTTTCGTTGCCACGTGACCACCAGCAGTCTTGCGGATGCCTGAGAGTACCGTGAGGTCGCCTGTGCCTACGCCGATGCGAGCCTGTGACCGGATTACAACACAGGCGCGCAATAATCTAATAAAGAATCGATCTGATCACACTAGTTCAGTACAGATGGCAACGAATTCAATCAATCGGCACATCGAACTGGACGCAGTATACGCAACACTACTGGCGAAAGACCGCCAACTCAGTCGATTGAATCCGGTGGAACGTGTGGTCAGCCAACCAGAACTGACGACAGACTCGCTCACAAGCGCAGGCAGACAAAGGCCACGAAACACAAGGAGTCAAGGTCAAAGGTCATCTGCCCATCAACCAGGCTGAAGGCGGATCGAAATCCCAACCAATAGGATTGCTCGCCTCTACGGGCAACCACGGCAGTATAAAAACACACGCACACCACGCTCAGCGCACTCTCACCGAGGCCCCTCTACGCTATTCTACGCTACCGCACGCCATTCAACTACGCACTGATGATGTCACCTCGATTGTTGGCGAAAGGTTTGCAACCAAATTGCCAAGCTCAGCGAACAGTTCAACTGCCATCTGAACAACCTGAACTACCAGTCTTCAATTCTATAGTTCAGTTCAGTTGATCGAACATGATCGAACGCCGAAATGCGGTAGATCCAATTGCCCCGACTTACAACGCAAGAATAAAGATTAAAAAACAAAGGCTAAAGGCAAATAGATTGTAAGGGAAATTGAAGCAAGAAGAAAGTGCGTTAGACTAATCAATGTGTAACGAAACTTAACAGCCAGATGCAAGAAACCGATTGCAGGAACTCTACTGACTACGTGACTGCGCCATGTGTGGACCATTCCGAGGCCCCCAGCAACGAAGACGGCATGCACCAGCCCGACCCAGTCCCTTACTCAATTTCTTCATGCCAGTATGACAAGTCTTGTACCGGCAACCTCGCGGTTTCATCAAAGATGGTGCAGCCACGGCGTATGATGCACGACGAGAACACCCGTCAACGGGCATCCGGAGGACAAGGCATAGCCAAAACAAGTGATTAAGATTCAGCAAATACCCCACTGAGGCACCAGTAGGCTTCTTGCTAAAAACCAACTGGCGGACCTCAGCATTGCTCACCCGGTGTTCCCACCAGACGTGAGCAATACTCAGCAAGCACCGGTGGTCAAACACGGCCAAGCGTTTTATTGGCGTCACTGCGAACTGGCCAGGTCTCTAAGCTACACAGCAACACCGGCCTTACCGCAGCGTTCTACACCCAACCTTTCACGTACAGGCTGATATCTCACTGTCTACATAGATGGCTGAGTCGCCGAAAAGCCACACGGGGCTTGTTGATATGCGAAGTAGTTTCCTGGGTAATGTGACCACCAGAGGTGCAACAACTACCAAAGTAAGTAAACAAATCCACCACTTCCAGCGGATGCTCGGTGATACCTGGAACCGGAGATGTGTCGGTCCAATCTTGCAGCAGCACTGTGCAATTTGAAGCGGCAAAGTACATGCCGAAGCGTGCAGCACTACGCGTCAGTCTATCCAGCAGTGTTTGCATAGTCAGTGCGTCAGACCCAAGGAGATCTAGGTAGTCTGCATACTCCAAATTTGTTAGTCTGTCGCCCAGCAGGACTTCCCCTCCGGTAGAGTCTGAAAGAACTGGAGCGCCTCCCAGAATGAACCAGATTCCGTCATCATCTATCACCAAGCACCTCGTGACAACTGGTCACAATGTGGACTGAAAGAACAGTCATCCTTGATAATTTCCATCACAAAGTAGAAACGGAAAGGAGATACAGTTCAACCCTGGCTGAAGCAAACGCTCAGATCCCGCTCGTGCTCCCGCGTGCGACCGTAGGAGGAAGAAAGATGCGTGAAGAACGTAGGGCAGCAAGTTGGAAGAAACAATTCAGGCAAATAGCATTCACTAAGATTGCGGACTCAAATGGTAGACTGAAGGTATAGTGATTTTGAACCGGAATAAGACGCTTAATCATAACAATGAACGTAAAATACACAGCCGACTCACTGATTGTTGGAGTATACGCTATTATCAACACTGACACACAGAGGGAATGGAATCCAATTCGTAAAAGCGGACGAAAATACAGTTGGGAAAGGAAGCGTAAGCCTAAGCAACATTGCCGCAAAGCAAACTGAATGCAGCATAATGGTCCCGCTCAGGCAGGTGAGGCATTAATCATAGCATTGCACACTAAGATGCGTTTAGGGGGCATCAGATTATAAACAGCCTACGGAAGATTCCATGTATAGAACTCCTCAGTCAAGCTAGTGCAACTTGCTTGTAGCATTGCCTAACGATAGTATGAAGGGGAGTACCTCGCCCGTCTCAATGTCACCGTTTTTGCTTACTGTCCTTTGAGCTGCACCTTTCATGTGTCTCCACTGATGGAGAAAATTTTCGGTTGATCATTAACAGAGCTGCCGAGCACTTCTCATTGGATGCAGCAATCCATTTAACGGTGCTTCGTGTTAGGTCTGCCTGCCAATCCGGTTGAGTGTAGTGACGGTTGTCTCAATTTGGGTCAGGAATCTGTTGTTTCCTCACTGAAATTCGACTGCGCGCTGTCACCATTCTGGCGCATAGCTAGAATCACTTTGAGCGATAGAAATATTCCACATCAGGTTTCACTAGCATATTACCTAACTGGGATCAGAAGCGTGAACCTGGTCACCTTATTTCCCTCGTGCTTTATCTTATCTGGGGCCCGCTACCGTTTCAGCTTCTGCATTGCAAGACCACAACATTTAACGGCTAGAGAGCATGAACTCATAACTGGTGGTTGATGTTACTGCAACTCCTCACTCTCTGTTGCCGATACTGCGATCCAGTGTTGCTTCCTGAGATTCCGGACCTCTTGGATACTACTTATGCCTTTCCTTTCCTACTTCATAGATCTGTGACATGATTCGGTATATAATGGTTTCAGCTAATTTTCTCACACACCCACTTTGACCAACTTCTGTCTGTTGAAGCGCCGCACTTTCAGGCGAGGTCTTTTAAAGCGATCTCTACCATAACGGTGGACTACACCCCGTAACTCTGCAACCGAATATGTATTTATCTCTGTTCTTATGTTCACCGAGTCCTGTACAGTATTCGAACTCACCTGTGCGGTATTTCACTTTTTTCTGGTTAAAAGTGTATCATAGGACCATAGTTTGAGTCCACAGCGTCTTAGTGCTTAATGGTAGTTGTTTTTTATTGTATCCACGGTTGGCAATCACTCTCAGCTTATTTGTTTATTTCACTTCTCATTTGTTTGCCTCAGCGCATAAACCTAACCGAGGAAGTTTCAAAAACACAATTTGGCGTCAGTTGAGCGGTGCGAATATCAGGGATAGCGGAAAGACACAGCAGTAAGTTACGTCGGATACTACATGCCTTCTGGGTTCTTTATTTCCATGGCACATTAACATTGCCATCGAGACTGAAGCCATTTGGAGCGGGGGTCCTACATTTTGCGTTGGCAGAGCCATAGTGCTTCTAAGGTTGCACGACATTTTGCTCCTCAGTCGATGCTTATGGAACGCATAGTATGATTTCACTGTACCAATAGTTTCCAGCTTTTGTTTTAATAGTCTCGGGGGAAAATCACCAATTTCACCGTCCAGTTACTGGTTAGGCAGCGTTCCAACTGGGTTGAATTTCGCTGCCCAACCAGTGGTTCTTTTTTCTCCTCGCACTTGTTGATCACATCTGCAGTCCGTCTCACAGGTAGCAGCTTGGATCCCACACATTTTCTGCATCGCCCGACCTGCATCGATACTGATAGCGTCGACGTTATTTTGTTACTTCCTATCCAGATAGCATTGCATCCAACAGCATCGGTCCCCATTAGAATCTGGATGCAACATCACGTCGTATCGATACAAGTGCTTTATCCTAGTAGCTTTCTTGTCAGAAATTCTCTTTGCCAATTCGCTGTGTAATCTATGGTTGGCATCCTCTCGAGTCACCTGAAGCACAAAAATAATGCTTTCTGAGTACTGTCCTCTAGATTCACCTGATCAAATATTTCTGTTCTGGGTTGCTGCTTTATCCCTCATGACCTCACACGGGACCAAAGGAATCTGATGAGGCACTTCAGCGCGCTGAGATCTACTCTCCGTGGCTTCCTTTATTCCTCTATACTTTGAACGGATCTACACTTTATACCATGACAACGGCTACGGATCTAATTGGTATTCATTGGCCTGCGGTTTCCGCTTCGGTGTAGCAAGTATCAAATACTTGTTCCCATCCAAACCCACCCGCAAAAGTGTCGTATCACATTCATCTACCTCCGACTCGTTGCGGGGATTATGTATCTTTGATTTATCACCTAGATTTTCCTTCTGTTCACTGACCCGGCATTTCATACAATCGTTGGGCTGGCCGAGGAACATCACAATGCTGCTCGCATTCTAGTACGCGCTTGATGAGTTTACGGTCAACTTCATGGTTCAGAACTGAGTTTAATGACCATCATATTTTCTGAGCACATGAAAATAGACCACAGTAGTCCCATGGTTAAACAGATCATTTGATAAGTGTGTAACCGGCCTATCTTTCCAGATCATATTGTATTTGAACATAGTGCAACGAGTTCTTATCGGTCAAAGAAATTGAATGCCATACTACAACATTGTCCCTGTGTGAATCGTAAATACCGCAGTTTCCTTTCATACATAAGATATACTTTTCAGCAGTCTAATGAACAGACATAAAGCCATTAAAAACCATGGAAATGAAAGGAGGATACACTTGTCATACAAAGAAAACCAAACACATCACCGACAAGTCCATAGATTTTCAGATGGTGCGACACCGCTTTGCTGTCCAAACGAAACTGGGGAATTGACTTAGGGGACACGTCCCGGAGCCTTTGGTTGAATGGCTTACCCATAAGGTAGGGAATTGTACCGATTAGGAGCCGTTGATCGATTTTTCAGTTCATATGCCTTTGCGTTAAGGTGTTGTCAAACGATCACTTGATCCTCAAAAGTTCATCATTCACTCGCTGAACTACAACACTCCACCAGCGGTGTAGCAAGACGGTGACTTTAGTTAGTAGTGAGTCACATCCGTCACGTAGCGGTAGTGTTAAAGAAACTTTGGTGGATTTTTGCACCGAGAACTGTTACCAGACGATAACCCACCACATGCTAAAGCACTGCCACCGAACTAGTTACTAGAACGGGATATGCCCAAACCACCCAGCTGGCACCACGAGGTAGTAGTTCGGCAAGCCAAGTTCCCATTGTCTCTGAAGGATTAAACATAACTGACTACACTCACTCGCCAGACTTATTCTTTTCTGAAAAACTACCTTGAGGTTGATAATGAAGTGGTTTAACGTTCCGTTGGATCACCTGATCATCTTTCACACCTTGCGCCTTTTAGCTCACTCTCTTGCATACTCAACGATCCACTCAACGAACAATGTCTCTTAATGACTAGCAGCTAATCTCTTTAGGCGGACCTCTCTGATATCCGAGCATGAAAGTGCAAAGAAGTAATCGGAGATTTTCCAGAAAACGGATAGGTCCCTTTAGTTATCTTCCAAACCTGAAGATGATCGAAAAAACTGCGTCTGCTGGCACATGTAGGTCAAAAATCTTGTTGCTATCTTACACTAATGAAGCATGTTTCTTACTCTCAATTGCGTTCCTACTTGGTCACAATTCTGTGTTATCGATTAACGCCGGAGAACCGTAACCTCTAGTGACCAGTGATTGGAAATTCAACTGTCCGGTATCTCACGTTTATTTTCTCACAAATACTCCTCACATGGAATCCTACTCGAGGGAGTTTGATGCCCTCAAACGAGTACCACTCTAGCTCTCAGTACGTTAGGTATTCTAAATCCCTTCTCGGTAACAGATGTCATATTTCCAAACAACCGCTCTTGTGTGCGAAATATCACACAACTGCCTGCCATATTTTCCCTTTGTATACAGAAAGAATAAATTCAGGAAGCCAGAAAAGTGTAAACATCGTAGCAAACCTCGTGATGGGGAGTGTGGCTCATATAGGTGAAATCGAAGCAAACAAACCCAATGCCAACGATCAGAATGCTATAGGGGACGTGAGACAGTTGATGCTACTCTGCGTTGACCCGAAAGAGCAAGAGGGAGATGGCGATCAATGTCGCGTCCAATGGAGCCGATAGGAGGCAAACAAACTGACGAACAATCAGCCGAATCGCATTCTGAAAGCAACACAAATCACTATCAATCCTCCATCGGCACAAGGCTCATCGGATTCCGTCCGCCGGTTGTCGCGCACCTGACTGTCACGCTGTCGCATCCCAATCTTTTGGTCTGCTCAGTTGTAGCACAATTGTATTTTTCTAGCTTCGTGCACACTAACCCGTTTATCAAGGAAAGCGAATGGCGCATGTGTAGTCTAGTCAGAGGCCTTCACACATGAGTGCACATGCTGTATCTCCAATGCCCTTCACTCCCGCTCATAAGTAGTTACCCGTTGAGCAGCTACCCCAGCAGCACCAACCACTTATCCGTTCGTCAGTAGATTTTTACCAATCACCTGAATACGGCTCACATACGCGCCATTCTATGCGCGTAACGCAGTTCCAGATTTTTTCCTCATCGACACCACCCGATCTATCAAAGTGATCACACCGCCTCACACTCATGTGAAAGACATGTGAATCAGTCATCTTAACAGAGGCTTCATCTTCTTCCCCTTTCTGTTCACTTCGCTTTTTTCTCGCTGCTCCACCCATCCATCCCTTCAGTCACCCAGTTTTGAAGATTTTGGTACTTGCGTCAGCTCGTATTTCTTCTTTCCCCCCTACTTCTTAGCCTGTTTTCTGAAAGACACTTATGGATGCAGATCCATTATCTCCCCAGATTTTCGACACTCTCCGACTGTCACACGACCCCAGTCGGTCTGAACTGCAGCCTATTTTTGCTGCAGACGAGTGTTTGTATTGCTCTGGCCCTCTGGCTTTTGGTTTCTTGCTGCACACACATGCGTACACTACTGTACTCTTTGGCTCCCGATTTATGGAAGCTCATGGAAGCACTAAAGTGTTTCCCCGCATATACGCACTGAAGGATTGCGGTCACGTAACGCAAACGGTTACGCGTTGTCAACTCTCCCTATCCCTGTGACCTCTAGGGTCTCGATCATGGCTAAAGCTGTGACCTCAAGAATGAAGCGCCGCAGAAAAGTTACCAATTGTTGGATCAGGCTATTCCATTTTATCCACATTAGTGTGTTTCAAGTTGCATCATTTCACCCGCCCAAATTTATTCCTCATCTTAATCCTCACTTGTCTGGGTTTGTATTGTTTTAGAGTCTTAGCCTAGACTGTTTTTCCGGATTATCGCAGAGATGTGAATTGAAACTGAAAAATAGAACAAACAATGATATTTTTATCTACCATTCTAGCCGCATTTTATTCGATCGGTTTGGCTGGACTTTGAGGGCTTGTAACGGTTTACCGATCTCTTCGCCACTTCCGGGGGTTACTTTTGGACACCCGGGGTATCACCTCGACCGGTTTTGTCGTTGAACATCGGTCAATGTAACAAGGACATAATATGAATAGAAAAGATAAGGCTCAAATAGTCTCTCAAGGTGGTCTGGGTGAACGCGCTCTGTTCAAAAATAAAAGTTACCGCTCGTCTGTGGACTAACCATAATGCTCACACTAACGTGCATGTAGATCCGTCTACTTTGATTTTATACGGGACTGGAGAACGCAGCATGTATTTTCGTTTTGTCGTCACCCGATGAACACAGGCGCACCCGCTGTATCCAGATGGTTTAATGCACCATCGAGTCGTATTTTTATGTGCAAGTGCACAAATGACATAAGTCGGAAGAGCGTTCTACGGCTGAGTGACTCGGAGGGAAAAAAGTTCGAAGACATTCCAATCGGCCGTAGTGTGTGGAAAGTATTAGTTGGTGGCCTTTAAGTTTGTTATGTTCACGCTTCTGGAGGTAGCAACACATGTAAATGGGTTTTTAAAGGTCTGTTGCATAGATACGTCACACGTAGCCTATGACATTATCCGCTGTAAATTCTTATAGCTTTCAGTCTGTGTTGGTATGGAGTGACAATTTGATGATCTCTCTGTCTCTATTCGCTTATGACCGGTATTTGGAGAAATCTGTACTGGTTGGCTTCTTATAGCCCTCCGGACGTCGAAACACGATCTAGACAGCGATATAACCCTGTTATTCAAGCAACAGATAATCACACTGCGCAAAAAATGTGAAACATCATTCATTTTCGACCAACACTAGTTATGCAGTGCATTTAAGTCACCATCTATTTAGTAATTCTTTTTGTTGGGTGCTATGTCCACTAGGCTTCAACTGGATGGAAGTACTTCCGTAGTTTAAATTTCTTCTAGGAGCGAAACTAACTCATGGAGAAGTAATGGGCCTCCATCCTCGAATAAAACCGGTTGGAGTTCATCTGAACCATTGGCTTTCATCGCCCAAGCTGGCGAAGCTCATTAACAAGTCGTCTTAGATTGCGCTGAAGCTTCCATACACTAGAGGGCGCTGTGGATTCCTGGATGGGAACTCATCGGTGCTGCTGTCAACTTTAACTGCTGCTCGGAGTGCTCAACTCAAAACAGTGAAATCCACCTCACCGGCACCACATTATCTCGGCGCGATGGCTAACTTTTTGTAACCGTGTAGTGTTCGCAGGATGCGGGTGCCTTAATTCTGATTGCTTGTCACGGGCATTTAGTTCCAGTACCGGACACCAAACACAACAACTAACGGAGGAGGAGGAAAAGAGAGAGATACACACAGACTGTGA
>OX104061.1:6882368-6901830 GCA_944474145.2 Dicrocoelium dendriticum | reverse complement strand
CGTTGGGGTATCTCCAAGGCGGTGAGACCTCTCCTCAGCTATGGCTGCCAGACCTGTATTGCGCATTCCACATGTGGCCGTATGTATGAGCCGAGAATTTGTGGAAAAATCAAAGGGTCGATTCGTCCGAATGCACGCTTCAGGAGGCTCACACGTTGGAAGTCCCTCCTAGAGGAGGTTTCAGTCTGCTTCGAACATCTTAGGTCGACCTGGACAAAAACTCCCAGATCCTTCTCACTAGAAGAGGTTTGAAGCTCCTGGTTGCACCAACTTGTGCCGTAGGTGCAGCACTCTAGATGTGTCCACATTGAATCTAAGTAGATACTGGGTTAACCATGCGTATATCCTAGCCAGATCAGCTTGAAGTACTGTGATATAGTCTGGTGTTTTGTTCGCCCTCCACACATTGATGTCATTGGCATAAAGAAGGCAGTTCAAGCTTATAATGCGTGTGATATCGTTAATATATGTCAAAAATAATCGCGGTCCTAGTACCGATCCCTGTGGTACACCGCATTCAACTTAGATGGGATCTGACAGCGAATCACGCACACGTAGTTCCAGGCGCCGGTGTAGAAGAAGGTTTGAGATCCATCCTAGAAGAGGATCACCAATACCAAAGGTCTGGTGTTTGAAGAGCAGAATGTTATGGTATAACCGGTCGAACGCCTTTGAGAAGTCAAGGAAGACTACATGAACTCCTGTGTCAGAGTCTATTACTTCAGTCTAGCTGGATCGTGCTAGTAGTAGATTTGTAGAACACGATGAATCTCGTCGGAAGCCATGCTGTACCGGTGCGAGGTAGTTAAATAAAAAAGTAGGCGCTTAGCGTGTCAGAAATAATAGATTCCATGACCTTTAAAAGAACAGGTAGTAAGATTATGGGACAATAGTTGGCAGAATTGGAACGACTACCTCCCTTGCGAATAGGAGCAATCATCCCGTGTTTCCACATGTCGGACACGTATATTTCTTCAAAGCAGCGTTGGAAGAATCGAGCCAATGCCTCAGCTAAGCTCTCTCCTACTGCCGCTAGCGATTTCGTGTGCAAATTATCAACTCCAGGAGAGCTGTGCTTGCGCATACTCAACCGATTGTTTAGTACAGCTTCTGTTGTGAAAGATATGAGTGAATTTGGTGGTAAAACAACCATCTCCAGAGGGTTCGGTGGCCAGTGATCGCACTGAAATGTTGCAGTATATTGTAGGCGCAGGGTATTCGCCGCCTCCTTCGGTGTCCATGTGGGTCCGTCCACTGTTTGAAGAGGAGGAATTCCCCGTTTCAATTTACGTAGACTATTGACATGTTGATACAGAAGCGTTTGGTTTGAGGCCATACGCACTGCTAACTGCTGCTGGTACGCCATTCTGTCCTCGCGAACAAGCTGAGTACAGTGGTTACATGGGGTGATATAGGCCATCCAGTTCTCGGTGCTTGTGGAGAGCTTGTATATATGCCAGGCGGGGTTTCGCATCGCTATACACTTGCGTGTCCTGCTTCGCAGATAGGGGATCACGTTTCTCGGGCGGAAGGTCTTAGTCACTGACACTTGGACAACCAGAGAGTTAAACTGGCTGAGGAAATGTTCCCATGCACTAGCTGGTGCCTCGTCTGACAAAAATGTCCAGCTGGCTGTCGCAGCTAGTCGAGCTAATCTGTCGTAGCGTACATACATTCTAGTTGCGTCGGCAATTTCCACGGGATATTCTGCATAGAAAATGTATTCGAAGAGGAGTACTGCATGGTCGCTGCGGCCCAAGGGGATGTCGAGGAAGCCTCTCTCGACCATTAATTCTTCGTTGGTGAATATCCGATCCAGTATCGAAGGCTAATATTTTTCTCGGAATCGGGTGGGAGTGTTGATGTAGCCGTACAGCGGATAACTGGAGAGGAACTCTTGTAAATCGGCCTTAAACTGTTGTATTTGAAAAAAAACGTTTACGTGAAATGCTTATCAACACCGAATTACACATGTGGCTTTCCATGACATCTCATTGACTTTAGCTTGACTGCGTCATCGCGAGTAGACAATTCTTCGCCGAATAAAGCATGACGGTAGTCATGCTACTGAGGAGTTAGGCGTAGTAAGCGTCAGATTATCTACATCGATTTGATGTTCAAACGCATCCATGAGGTTAAAGGACTTATAAATGATAATTCTGAACTATGCACACAATTGAGTTTCGATACCCGATGGCGATAATGGTCGAAAGAAAGCGGACGTCAATGTGTCAACTCACCGACTGGACAAGCGACGAACGCAAGTAAACGTGGTAAGTGTGTGAAGCAGTTAAACAGGAACACAAAATACGATGCAGCTATAATAAAGGGCGAACCAGTTTCGCATCGCTACCGAACTCCACCTAGCAGCGAGATCGAGGCTTTCGAAACCGACTCTGGTGTACCGGCCGAGATCCATACGGCGCAATCGTCTATGACACGCTGCTTTTGCATATTATACAACGATTTGTAAGAAGAGGTTCATCCCGATGTGTCTGACAACATGAAAGATTGGCCACTCCAAGAAAAGGTCACTAGGACCTCAATAACCGCGGTCGTCAAACTGTGCGCTTGGGAGTGACTGACCTACTGCTGCACAGAAATTTGCGACAAAAAATCCTCGATAAACGAAAAACCGCGAGCATTCGCGACTATGCGGACATAAAAATGCGTCAGCATTTGCGTTTTGCACATCGGAGATATAATGTGCATCGGTCGTAAGATGAGCGATATGGTCTGAATATCGTGAATCCCCAAGAGAGTACCGACCGGTTGTATAATCGAGTACATGTCAATGGCTTGTGGCCGGAGAAGACACCAAGCCAGTGGCATCATAAAACTTGCCAAAAGGGACTCATTTCTAGGAAGACAGCTAGCGATCTTCTACTTAGTGTGTTGCGTCGAGGTTCGAGAGGCTTCAGTCGTCGAAGAAAACCACCGAAAATTATCTACCCATTATCGTCTGTTTAAGTAGGACAATAGTGGTCGTCATCCGAGATATCAGTAGAGAGAAATGCTGGGTATGTAGAAGTTATGTTAGAAATAGTTTCTTACCGTGTATTGAAGGCTGTGCGCACCGTGATGTGAAAATCGATATTTCCAAAGTTTCATCAGATGAAGTACGGGAAAGGCTACACAAGCGATTCTGTTACCGAACGGGACGAATCATGTTAGAGTGGAACGGTGCTTTTTTACGGGTAGTATAAGGTGCGAAACAGTAGGAAGTACGCCAACAAAACAGAGCGCGAATTGATGGGCCCATCGTGATACTCACACAAACAGAAATGCAGATCCACGATGTTTTAGAAATGCTGATAGGTGTATTTGCGTTTCGTTGTCCCGAAACAAACGCAGCCCAATCTGCCGTTAAGTCACTCTTCAAGTGTCAACAACAATGAACAATGATTTTTAACGGGTAAAAAAGCAGGTTCTTGACATGTCCCGTAGGGTGGTAAGAGTAAAAAAGGATAGATCAAGGGAAAATGGAATCGTCGGGTCGGGCAGTTACAGATTTAACTGCACTGCTGTTTGAAGCGAGTTTGAAATTAGAAAGTGCGCACACAAAGAAATAAAGGAAGTGGTTATTGATCACGTAATAGGCGAAAAAATAAAAAATGGCAAGCACAGCGCTTACTCGTGTGCAGCTATCTCGGGTCTACGGGATACAGAAATCCACTTTCTACAGTAGTAGCGTTTATCAAATTTCGTGCAAGGGGTTTGGAGTGACTCATTCTCGAGTAGGGTTATGGCACTCTCCACTGTCTGTTGTGCATTAGTGCCAGCATCTGGTGGTCATGGGTTATAGCACGTAGCGTAAATGCGACAGAGTATCGTCAAGGCATTTTGTGAAAAGGGATAGGGTGGGAGCATTAATTACATATTCCGGGAGGGCGTTCCAAGGCTGTGACACTCGAAGGGAGAAATAGTTTCGACGACATTCCAGTCGGCTGTACTGCGTAACCAGCTTAAACTGATGACCTCTTAGCGGAGTGTTTTGACTGAGTATCAGAAGGGAATGGCATGGGTGGTTGGGGTTTCTCAGGATCTGGTACACCATTATGAGATCGCCCATTAGACGCCGATAACTTCCAGTGTCTATTTTGGGAGTCTTCAGCCTGAGTGGGTAAGGGAGGCTTGTCAAACCTCTGACACTCTTCGTTGCCCTGCGTTGTGCAGTATTGAGCGTGGTGAGCCGGGGTTGCCACGTTTGAATAAAGTATCTTGCGTGCAGCCTCACATACGCACTAAGCATGTTTGGAAAGATTGAAGGGTCAAACTTCCCGAAAGCTTTGTGAAGAAGGTCGAGGTAGTGGTTTGCTTTCATAGATGCCTTTTCAGTCTGCCTCAAACAACCGAGGTCATCTTGAACTAGCGCGCCGAGATCGCACTCGTGAGAAGCCCGCTGTAGAATTTGTGGTCCTAGGCGGTAATTGTGCACAGTCTTGTGCGGAAGAAAAGCAAAATAGAAAAACGAAAACGAAAAAAACCCGGCGATATCTCATCCAGTTACGTTGTGTGATCAGCTCAGGTTGCTAGCTCCGCTGGTTGGTGAGTTCCAGGTGGTGGCAAGTGTGGTTAGGGTTAAGCAGATAGATTTTAGGTGCTCTTCGGAAGTTGATACACCTGTATAAAGTGACTTCATGGACGCGGATACAATTTTGATACCCTGAGTTCAATTAAACGAAACAAAAAAGCACTCTTAGTCATCGTTTGCTGTAGGTACTTAAGTGCTGTGAGGTCGTGTCTCCAACAGGATTGTCAAGCCTAGTCGAACAATGAAAGGGAGATGGAAGGATCAAAATGACCGAATGCACTCTGCGAGAAACTGTAGTGCTGGTCCCTGTTGTACCAAGAAAGTAGTTGTTAAAGATAGATTGTTATAGCAGCCAGCGTACAACAGACAACGTACTTTTCAGCAATTAGAGTGTTTCACACAACCAATGAGACCACCGTAGACATATTCCAATCAACAGATGAAAAGTGCATACACTACACTGGATTCAGGAAGCATCGTGGCGGATACAACAGTTTCCATCTTGTATACACTTACGAACTACTATGAACAACTAAGGTCATTCTGGAGCCGTACTCCATGCATCCCATACCCAACATGATGCGTGCGGTATCCGTCGCTGCAGGTGACAGTATTAGCTGAATACGGCTCCGCTAGGCTTTAAAGTTAACATATACTGCCAACATTAGCTAGAGAAAAAACGACCGTAAAAAGAAACTCTAACAGACACTAAGTATCCAAGGTGCCATTTATTTCTAGCGACGCGTCGCTATTTTCGTCACTAATCCGTACGCAAAACAAAAGCTACAATGCGTATATCCTGTGTGAAAATATAGCTGTATATACATTCTGATGATAAGAGGTAATTTTAGGTGAGTTAACTGTACTAACATGTCATCACCTCAGTATTCTGAAGACCCTTAGCTAGCCAGCAGCCCACTCGGCGCGTTAGTACTTTTACCTTTGTTCTGTAAGTAGAGGACGGAAAGAATAATCGATCTCAGTCAAGTAATATAAACTACTGCTTCATGACTAAGGGCGGATCGCCATAATGTGCATTAGATTTATGGCTGCTTTAGGAATTAGAATGATAAAACCTGAGCCGCGCACATACAGCCGTGAGAGAAACATATCCACTATACGCAACCTGTCTAAAATGATTCTATAATGATCTGTTTTCAGCTCGTGCGCATCGTACGTCGGTTGATGCAAAAAAATCAGTAGGCGGCTACCAGTAGGAGCTACCCTTTCTCTCCATACACCTTTCTATTAGGCGAGCATTTCTCAGTTTTCCTTGGACTACAAATAAATCGGAGGTTTGTTCTGAAAATGAGTAGCATTGTAATCCATCTTATCTTTCAGCCCAAAAGCACTAAGTATATGTGGTCTCCGGAATTTAGAAAACGTTATCTTAGTTAACCCGTTGGACATCACCAGGTTGCCTCAGAAGCAGTTTCTAAAAGTGTGGTCTGCAGGATTTCCCTACCCGAGGCGAGCAAGCAGTGTATAGCTTAAAAGTTTGTTGACAAGATTAGGCATTTAAATGTGGAAAATAAACGTCTGTTCACTATTTAAAAAGGTATTCTTGGAGACGTTAGACATCCTAAGCAGACAAGCGAATCATTGGTAGTTTGTGCGATAGTCCAGGGTCAGCCGCTCACATGGGTAAAGTAACGTGATCGATCGGTGCGCAAAAAGCCACAGTCCTGAGTGTTCTGGTTGTATCTCAGTTAATAAAGAGTCGTTTTATTGACAACGGAGTATAAGTTGAACAGTTAAAAATGCTGCCTTTGCTTCCGTTTTTGCATTCCACGTGTTCCTCTAACCTCCATTAATACCATACAAGGCGTGAAGGAGAGAAGCTGCAACACTGTCGAATCGTACTTATGAGTAGGAAGATTTTTGATGAAATTTTACGGGTTTATCCCAGCTGCTCACAAAGTCACACTGAACTAACCACGATCGGGAAAAACGCTCGACGATTCTTACGCCCTATTGGGGCTAGTCAGTGATGTGAATTCCTTCGGTCCCCTGCTGGCTAGAGACCATGGGTTCGATCCCCACCAGTTTACTGAGAAAATGCGGACCGCCGAAAATGAACCGTCCACGTTCAAGTCATCACATTGCGTGTTCCTCAGGGGCTGGTTTGCAATCAGTGCAATTCAATTTCCATGATTTAGCCAACGGACAGAGTATTTTGTCGCATCTACACGCTTACTAGGCGCTATAAGATTTGACGAGTGAAGCACCCACAAAGGTAGACTTCGTGACTTTCAGAAGCTCATCAAACTAACAGTACCTGTAAAAGAATCCCACTTTTGGTCACATAATCTGAGGATTCAGATGCAACATACACTGATCATGATGGTGCGGGTGCCAAGCCTAGATAAATAGCTACGTCACCGCTGACTTCCTTCGTCTCCATGAATAGTCGCTGTTGTGCAGTTATGACATAATTCAAGAGCACTGCTAAGCGCTCCGAACGATGATTCATAATAACGAACGTAATTTTCGACGCTGTTTATCTATCCCTATCCTACTGAACCCACACTGCAGCTGGGGAAGACAGATTAAGGGTCATGGCTAGTGACAGACTCTAGTGGTTCACTCACCGTGGTATCCCAACCTTAGTTCCTGTTTGAAGTAGAGTATGGCGCCGAGTTATCTGTGGGTTATTACCTGATGATGACACGCGGCAGTGAAGACTACAAGGAGGAGTTAAGCTCATCCTTCGTATGTTCGCAATGTTATGCGATGCAGTAAGAAAACATTATTGACTGTCAGCGATAAAGATGAGAAAATCACAGTGAGACGAAGATAAGCAACATTTTGTTGACATTGCGACATTAACATATAGGACGGATTTACACTCGGAGGAACAAGGGCTTGTAGACCGAAAAAAGTTGAGTGTGATGATTCTCCTTCGGATATTAAGCCGAGACATGTAATTTAAGTATAGCCACTGTTAAACAAATGCTTAGCCAGCAGAAAAATGACTCATTAATAAAGGGTGCTCTGGGTTCGAAGTTCAGAGACCATACAGGTTACGTAGACAAATATGCACGTAAATGGGCGAAAATGAAACCGAGTCTCTCCGGTGATAGGTGGCCCGCAAAGCGCTGTCCTCGTACTGTATTCAGCAGCACTCACAGTGAACCAATACAATTATATCTGTCGAAACTGCAGTGTTGGCTCAGTTAGACACAGCTTGAAACAAAACTGCTAGAAGGAAGTACTTTCGGTGAGTTGTTTGAGCAGCCGGTTTCAGAGACATCTGGATCGCTCCACGGAATTGTTAGATTCCGCAGTGTAGATGAATTGGGAGAGTCGGACATGCTGGCTGAAATAAGAATCCTAAACAGCAACATAGTATCATCCCCTGATATACTCCGTAGCCAAAAGCATTGGAAATCAAATTACAACATCCGTTGCTGGCTCGATAGTATGAACACTGCTGAACCCCGAAGGGTTGAAACCGAAGCTTAGCGCTTCCTCAGATGGTGACTCTGGCCTAACCGGGTACCGCTGAGTGTTCCATAGTCAAAAGAATTGATCAAAGTGCAGTAGATTATTATTGTGAATGGCTCACATTGTACATGCTGCATTGGCGCTCCTACATTCATTTGCTTAAGTCTGCCATCTAATATTTTAACCCGATTAAATTTATCCATATTTTTCCAACCACACTTTTATCACCATTGCTAATTATTGTAATCCTAGAGATGAGCAATAGTCACTTCGGTGTCAAGTGGAGAATAAGTTAACTGAACTCGACGCAGAATATACCAGTCTAACTCAAATGTTGTGTATAAAAACGAAGAGCCTTTGGGTTCAATCGACATTATCAGGAAACGGACGTATTTAGTGTATAGCCTTCCCTAAAATAGAATGCGGTAAGCCAAGTTAATTACACATTTTAGCCCCATACTATTTGCTCACGATGAAAGGTGGCAACTGACCGCCCCGGCAAAGGCCGTGTTCAACGAAATGAGTGGAAGCTACACAAAGTTCCGCAGAATATCTGTTATGTGATTGGATTGCGACGCGCGATCTCTACCTCATGAGATCAAACACGATTGAAACGCAGTGCAGTGTTTTCGGGCGGGTAACACCTAATTCCCAAGCGTAAGATGTTCTCACACAAAGATTGTACGAAAACATCAAAAGCACATTGCAATATGAGGCAGATTTGGATGGCCAAACCGGCCTAGGTAACAGCGAACCATCTGCCCATACGCAAAAAATCAGTTAAAACAAAAAGCAGCTCCCAGTGCATACCACCCAGATAGAAACAAAAAGTCTGGCGCATATAATCATAATTTAGTGACGTGGTGTAAACGAGTGATTTTAAACTTCGCATAAAGTCAAGGTGGGTGGCTTCAGACTATGGTTTAAGATGAGGAGCAGCATGACGAGACGTAGCGGTAGGCGCTACCAACAGTATCACTGCAGGGTGCAATTTCTGAAAGACGACACATGCGCCCTCTACTTCGCAGGTTTCCAAATATAAGAGCCAAACATTGAACAACTGGGTGGTACAGCAAACGGGACAAAGGAGTAAACCTAAGTAGAAGCCCTTCCGAAACTGGACTATGCACACAACGTTGAGCAGGCAGGCTTGTGATCTTCAAGGCTACAGGTCACATGATTGACGAGAATACGCAGTTTATGCTAGCCAAGCGTCAGATATCTAGCGATGACAAAAAAGTTTGTAACTAAATCCACACCTAAAGTAGTATGTAAAGCATAGGTGTTAGAGTACAGCTCACCGCTTTGGCGCAGGCGTTCGTTGCAACTTCCAGTAGCAGTAGTGGTAATTGGCACTGATGTATTGATCTTACAAGTAGAATGCGGTTTGCTTAGTTTCACAGTTATATACCTTCAGGGAAACCTGACTGGTATGCGCCAGCAAACAGCACATTTACCCCGAGAACTACCTTGTGCAGTGGACCAACCGCCGTGACGTGAGGAAAGCCATAGGTATCAAAAGAACGGTTTTCACTATTGGTGATAAGGGACAGAAAATACTCTCAAACACGTGATCCTTCGTGCAGAACATCTAACTGTTCCGAGTGATTGCTCGAATAATACCTAAATGACTATCATTGCATCAAGACGTGTGAAACAAGCGGTGATGAATGCGCGTCATCTAAACTGCATTCGAATCCAATGAGTGGTTGATGCTAAGCATCATTTAAGAAAATCAAGAGCTACTGGTTCTTTCGATAATACGCAATGACACCGAAGCACAGCATTGAGCCAATCTTTGGAGGTCGGGTTCAACAATCGCAGTAACAGCAAAACACCGGTATGCAGTGCCGACGCTTCTCTGCCGCGTTGCCACCACCAGTCGCACGTGGGTTAAGGCTAATGCGAGAGTCGTCCGATCCCTTACGTAGGCCCGAACCGGTGACCCTAGGATGATTACAAGACAGACTCGTGATCCTTTAGGCCACAGACAGGCCGGCCGGGTTAGCTAACGCGGATCCGCCTTGTTCAGAGCATAACAGTAGAAAGTGTACAAGACTTGTCATCTAATTAGCAGTACCAATTCCTTCGTTACACTCACGTAAACCTGGTTACCACTGGCCATCCTGTCTAAGAAACGGGGCACAGTTAATAACACAAATGTCAGAAAAAAGGTGACGGAAATAGGGATGAGCTGTTTGATTCAGACTACTTCAGGAACATCAAGCACTGCCAGAAAGAGGTGAGGTTAGTAAGTAGGTACAATGTCAACTGATAAAGGAAAGACATTCACACAAGACAGATAAATTGGCCAGGGGAAAAAGCGAGCAGGATTAAAACGCGGGGGGGGGAGTGAAATCCGTCAACCGTGGGGACGTAAACTAACATGATTAAGAAAACAGAAAATTAAAAAGTAACGTGACACACAGTACAGGATGATGTTTGAGAACAGTTGGTCACATCCACCCGGCTGTCTGAAAAGCTATAACATGGGATACATTCAGAAGCAACACATTGGACGTCAATTGGGACAGTTTGTCGCCATCAGACTAGGTCAGACAAGCGATAGGTAGCCGTACCGACCTACTGGGATCCATCATTGGCGCACATTTGCTGGTTCCGAACCAATAGATGTCGGCCACCGACTGTGTACATCACTTGCGTATTTAGTCTATTTGACATACACTTATTGCTCTTCAGAATTGTGCTCCTGACCTCCTCTCTCGCTATATATATATATATATATATATATATATATATATATATATATATATATATATATATATATATATATATATATATATATATATATATATATATATATATATATATATATATAATGGTTGGCGGCATCCGGTTTCGGATTTGCCTGTCACTGTGGCAAGCCACAGGACGCCTGCGCCTACAGAGGGACCATGGATGGCTTGCGCTGCACCACCCACAGCTCCAATCACACACCCCATATCCAGTGTAAACCCGAAGGAATAAAACCGGGAGGCCTGTGGATGGGAACCACGTTTCATCAACGGAGCCGGCCCACACTCCTTCACAGGCAAACACAAGCACACTGTATTTGGGAATCAAGCGCACACAAGGCGGTGGCTGGAACGTAGTCCGCTCCACACTGGCTGCATGGAACCACTCTTCGAGCCTAACAGGGCCACAAGGACCGTGCACCCCGTCCCCTCCAGCAACGACCAACTGTCTCCTGGAGCCAGTATGGACGAGGTAGTGGGTAATAGACAGGTAGGCACCTTGTCAACATGCACATCAAGCGCAGCCACACTGGGGATAATAAACAACAGCCAATCCCTTGAGAGAGAGAAAGAAAATAAATCGATCGATGCATACGGAAACGGTGACATAAACCTTAAGTTAATGAGCATATGAAATAGGTTGTTTACAAACGAATCTTAGATAAGTTCACGAGGTGAGAAAGTATACTACACGGAAATGCCACAAACACAAAAATGTTATGGAAATCGAATACAACTGGCTTAAGCGAGGTGTGCAAGTTAATGGAATAGAGTACAGGTAGACAATTATATGAGAAAGAAAAGCATTAAGGCAAAATTGAAAACCCACCACCTGAAATAAAAAGCCTTAGCATGCAAGCAAGCGGTTAGTAAAAAGAATGCAGCGTATCTACAGACGCTGCGCCGGTTTTGAATACTTTTATGCAGGACCCGTCGTCGCTTCTGTAGTGGTCCCGAGTGGCCTCGCTCATGGCTCACTAGGAAAGGGTCATATATCTTAAAGTAATGAGCACCTGAAGTAAGTTGTTTACAGAAGAATGCGAGATAAGTTCACGAGGTCAGAAGGCAAACTTTACGGAAATGAAACGAACACAAAAACGTTTTCGGAAAGGACTAGAATTGGCTTAAGTGACGTGTGCAAGTTTATAGAAGAAAGTACGGGTAGACATTTATGTGAGAAAGCAAAGCATTGGGACAAAATTGAAAACCTACCACCTGAAATAAACAGACTTAGCACGCAAGCAAACGGTGACATAAATCTTAAATTAGTGAGCATATGAAATAAGTCGTTTACAAAAGAATACGAGGTAAGTTCACAAGGTCAGTAGATTTATTTTACGGAAATGTTACAAACACGAAAATGTTATCGAAATAACTACAAGTGGCTTAAGCGACGTGTTCAAGTGTGTAGAAGAGAGTATAACTAGGCATTTATATGGGAAAGAAAAGCATTAAGGCAAAATTGAAAACCCACCACCTGGAATAAAGAGACTTAGCATGCAAGCACGCGGTTAGTAAATCGAATGCAGCGTACCTACAAACGCTGCGCCGGTTCTGCCTACGTTCTCTGCAGAACCCGTCGACGCTTCGGTAGTAGTCCCGAGTGGCCTCGCTCATGGCTTACTAGGCCTGCCTGACTCAGGCACTCGCGACCGCATGCGCAACAGCACCATGCACTCGATGTCGATGAACTACAATCCATCGGTGCTTGTCGCTTCCGAACCTGCCGCTTCTTCTCTGCATGCATGAGGTCTTTCTCCCGCACTTCAGCAACTGCCTTAGTGATGAGATCGCGCCATACGCGCCGATCAACCGCTTTCCACTCCCATGACCTGCAATCAAGATTAGAACGTGAGAGGCTCACTTTAATCTTGTCCTGGTAACGTAACTTTGGTTTCCCCACGTGCCGCTTCCCAATACTCAGCTGACCGTATAAGAGTTGTTTCGGTATCCGCGTCGAATCCATGCGCCACACATAACCGAGCCATCTCAGGTGTCTCAGTAAAAGTATGCAGTCCACTGCATACATCCCACTTCGGCGCAACACTTCCGTGTCTGCAACTCTGTCGCCCCAACCGATGCGCAAAATTCGTCGCAGACACTGTTGATGGAACCGCTCGAGATATCGCACATCCCGACGGTACATCGTCCACGTTTCACTGCCGTAGAGAAGAACGGACAGTACCATGGATTTGTACACCATCAGCTTCGTGCCAATGCTAAGCTGATGGTTGTTCCACACTCGGTACTCAAGCTTCCCGAATGCCGCTGCTGCCTTCGACGCGCGAATACGCAGCTCAACGTGTAGCTGCTGGTCAGTCGACATCACACTCCCAAGGTAGCTGAAGCGGGAGGTGGTTTCCAATACTTCAGCACCAATGCTGATTCGCGGCAATATTGAAGATTGCACCTCCGGTGAAGGCTGAAAGAGACAGGCAGTTTTGCTTGTGTTGATGGTGAGACCGAATTTGGCCGCTGTCGAAGCCAGAGCACTAGTCATGTGCTGCAACTCATCCGCGCTGTGTGAAAACAACGCACAGTCGTCAGCAAACAGCAACATACGGATAGTTGTCTCACAAACTAGAGTTCTCGCACCGAAACGACGGATGTCCAGCAACCCACCATCAATACGGTGCTCCACACGAACACCGTAAGCACATGCCGCATCAAAAGCACAAAACAACATTGCATGAAGATATATATTAAACAGGGCAGGAGCTAAGACACAGCCTTGCTTCACACCAGAGACAACTGCAAAGTCATCCGAGGTCTCTCCACTCAGCTGCACCCTCGCTCGCATACCACTGTGCAGACATTCAATTAAACTTACAAACTTACGCGGGCAACCAAACTTACCCAACACCAGCCACAATGCCTCGCGGTTCACTGTATCAAATGCCTAGGTGAAATCAACAAAAAGCGAGTACAATGGCTGGTGTCGTTCTCTGCACTTCTCTTGCAACTGACGAGCCGCAAACACCATATCTGCAGTGCTGCGACCCGAACGGAATCCACACTGCTCCTCCGCCACGTTAGGTTCCACAACCTGACTGACGAGGCGGTTGAGCAGGATTCGGGCAATCACCTTGCTCACACAACTTAGCAAGTTGATGCCACGATAATTCGTGCAACATTACTTGCTACCTTTGCCCTTGTACAGTGGTAGCACAAGGGCATCCTTCAGCTCAGGAGGCACCTCCTCCTCAATCCACACGCGTTGCACCAAGTGGTGCAGCGCAGTCAACAACGCGGGTCCGCCGTGTTTCAATACTTCCGGCGGGATCCCGTCGGCTCCGGCACACTTGCCGTTTCCCAGCTGACCAAGTGCTCTCTGCGTCTCATCCAGTGTCGGCGTATCCGCCAGATCCGCCTTCACATCGTGCTGCTTCAGGCCGTTCAATGTAGGCCAGCTGATCTCTGAACGGTTGTTCAAGAGATAGCCAAAGTGATTCCGCCAGATCTGCATTATGTCTGCAGTCTGGGTGCAGGTAGCGCCTGAACTACCATCGATCAGCGTTCTCAGCGGCTCCAATCTCGGTCCATACACCGCCTTCAAGGAGTCAAAGAATTCCTTGTGTTGACGGCGTTCGGCGTAGCATTCCATCTGCTTCGCCTTCCCCGTCCACCATGCATTTTTAATGCGACGAAGCTCAGGAGTCAGTCGCCGTCGAAGTTTGCGAAACTGACTACTCTTTCCCAAGTCACTGGGGTCCGCAGCGTGTGCAGCAAATGTTGCATTTTTCTCCGACACCAATGCGCCGACCGTCGCATTGTTCTCATCAAACCAATCAGGCCGTTTACAGTTTGCGCGCCCGATGGTCTCCTCGGCAGCAGCTGTCACCTGATCGTGAATGTGGTGCCACAGGTCGCCCACTGCGACTATGCAGTCCACATCACACAGATGTGCAGCCATCGCCTTCTCCAGCTCAGTACGTTTCGTCACAGTACCGAGGGAGAGAACGTTAAATTTACGCCGATTCACGGCGGGAGTGCAATACATCGATTTACGAAAATATATGTACAGTTTGGTCCGCACCAACTTGTGATCAGTGCTACACTCAGCTCCACGCAGTACACGTGTCATGCGCACTTCACGCATATCACGCTGACATACGATGACATAGTCGAGCAGGTGAGCGTGATCACTCCGTGGGTGTGACCAAGTTGCTATATCACTCGCACTCAATGCAAACCGAGTGTTCGTGATCGTCTGGCCGTGAGTGGCACACAGTGAGAGCAGCCTGTCACCGTTCGCATTCGCTGAACCAATGCCATGCGCACGGATAACATCTGTCCACACCGATGCATCACGCCCAACGCGCGCGTTGAAATCACCCAGCAGAAATAGTCGGTCGCTTCTCGGCACAGACCGTATCACGGAGGATAGCTCAGTGTAGAATTGATCACGCGTGTCATCAGGATAACACATGCTCGGACCGTACGTGCTTATAAAAGTAGCAAACTTACATCTTCCGAGTCGTAGGCGAACAGTCATCAGTCGCGCTCAGATGCCCCTTGGTTCACCAACCAGCTGGCCATTCAGGCGATCGGATATTGCAAATCCGACCCCAAGTTCACGTGGTGCTGAGGCGGCATTGCACACCCAGTAGAATGTGTAGCCAGCACCTGCTTCATGCAACTTACCTTGCTCAGCGAGCCGAGTTACACTGAGCGCCGCAATATCGATGTTGTAGCGCGCCAGCTCCATCGCGACCAGTGCAGCGCGTCGCTCCGGGCGCTCGCTCGAGTTCCGGTCCAGTAGTGTGCGCACGTTCCAGCACCCGATGCTGAGTGCTTTGCGCGCAGGCATACGATTGCATTGGTGGGCAATCGCACGCGAGGTGGTCGTTATGCTTCGGAGTTTTGCTTGAGGGCTCCACCCGGAGCCTTTGGCGCAATAGCCTGACCCACAAGGCAGTGGGAAGCAGATCCAGCTCGGGAATGTGAATGCAGAGACAGATGGGGATCTGCTTGACGGCCGTCACACGCAGCCTTTGAGGTCCTGGAACAATTATCACATGTTTTGCGACCGTAGTAGGATACGCACCTGCGACCACGGCCAGAAGCAGGTGGGTTTTGGCGGGTTTGCACCAATTTGACCAGGGGCTGCCTGGCTTGAGGCGGGCAGTAGCAAACCATTGAACACCCGGAGGTGTCCTCCCACCGTCAGAGACAATGCGTGGCACTCGTGCTCTACGCCAATCGAGCTGTGAGCTTATAACCCGTAAACCTGTTGTCTCTCATGGCTAGGTTTTACGGGAAGAGGGCCATCGACCACTTCCTAACCTCCGAAGAGGATGGATTATGGTACCGGCAGGGCGCCCACACCTGACAGGAGAACGACTCGGGTCCTCAGCCAAAGCCTTCGATTAAATGAACACCCGAAAGGCAGCGGGTCTAGCACATGGCCAGTTAGCCGACTCATGCGGATTGGTGTCCTGGATCTTAGCAGGGAGAAGGGCGAAACCCAGCTCTCACCCAGCGGTCGCCACGTGGAGGCGCCCAGGACATGAGACTATGGCGCAACAGTAGCAGCAGTGGGTAGACCATCTGTCAGGATCTAGCCACCACCAGCCTCAGCGCATCATAGGCATATATATATATATATATATATATATATATATATAGCAAACCTTGTCATAGACCCTCACTCTGCCGGATGTATGAAGGTAAATTCCTCGTAATATGGTGGTATATTTATCTGGCACCCGTTCCTTAGGAAGCAACGCCATACAGCAGGTCGGTCAACGCAGTCAAAAGCAGCGCGTATGTTTAGCAATACAACGATAGTGGGCCTGTGATAAATGTGGTGATGTTCGAAGAGCTAGCGGAGCGTGAAGCTTTGATGCGCCCCCAGGACGGAAACCAGCTTGTTCTTCACGGTAGTATGTATTGGGGATAGTCTACGGAGCAGAATGGATGCCAATAGCTTAGAGGCAACCGAAATAAGACTAATTCCGCGATGATTTACACATGAAGTGCAGGCGCGTTTCGCGTGGAAGACTTGCGTCACCTTTCTGCCTTCAATAACGGTTGCTTAAGGAGGATTGCCTGTGTTTCGTGGCAACATCGAGTTAACAGTAATGACGTTCGACGTCCCATCTTGGGGAATGCGAGCATTCCCTTCAACAAGCTGGATTTGCCGCGTCAGTTCAGATGGCTCGGTCACGTCCAAGGCATGGCACCTGAGCGTCTATCTCGTAGCACTCCATTCGCAAGTCAAGGACTTGGCAGGAGGCGACCGCCTGGTGGTCAGCCTTCCATATGGCGGCAGCACATGAAATCGCTGACGTCGTGTCTAGCCGCTGTTGGATCCGTACGCCTTCCAGGATGGGGACCCAAAGATGAGGAATGCCAATGGCTTAGCACACTTGAAGACTTGGCCCGCGACCGAAATCAGTGGAAGAATTGTGTACAGCATTGTACTGATTCACATGTGTAATACTTCAAAACATTGAAAATGACAAAAAAGAGAAAAATCGGAGTGTGAAAAAAACTAAAAATGGTTTGTTCTTCTTTTTGTCAAAAGGTTCCTGCGGCATATTAGCTGAAGTGTGTTGCTCATCTTCAACTAGTATGCCACGATGACTTCTCCTTATCCGCTAATCTCCCTGGTTATTTGTTGGCTCTGTGTCTAGTTGCTAGACTGCTGAGATTACTACTATTACTACTGCCAGGGCGCCCCGACAGGAGGACGATTAGAGTCCTCAACCAAAGCCTTTGGCTCAAAAACCTATCCGCAAGACAGCGGGGAGGTGGCAATGATAGTTGCACATAAATGGACACCGTCCCATTTCAAACCCCCAAGGTAGAGGGTCAGAAGACTGAGTTTGTCTAACTTCTAACCATTGACCAACCTGGTAGGAGTAGCTCTCAAGGGGCCCGGGGGCACCGCCCGGCATAGCTCAATGGGTCGACAAGGTACGCAAATCGTCGTATCACGTTAAAGTCCACCCTCACCCTTCTGGATGAGGGTGATGCGACTTGTCGGTGATGATAATGTAGATTGTGGTGTGTGTGTGTGTGTGTGTGTGTGTGTGTGTGAATTTCTATACGCTGGGATGAGAACCGGCAACGACCGATCCATTCAAAAGGTTTAGAGAGATACCATTAGATCCACTGTCCTGGCAATGCAGGAGAGATGGAAAACAGATGGAAACGTGTGCTGCGGGTCGTTTATAGGCTCCTATCCGCAGATGGAGTATGTGGTGGTCAGTAAGATCGGGCGCATCCACGGAGGTATGCGAGGATATTACAAAAGCGGAACTAGGGGAGACGTGTGTCAAGCACGTTGTAAGGCCCAGTGACAAGCTGCTTATGCGAGGAGATCGCTGCATTGCAAATGTTGCAGTATTTTCCTTATAGCTGGGATCGTACGCGTCGCGAATAGCTGATGATGCAGACGCAATAAATGTTTGAGTAATGATGATGTGGGGCTCAATCCTATCCCTATTTGCAGTAGACCACAGACGTCTTCCACAGCTCAGTACATGCTAGATGTTGCGACCCGGCAGGATATGAAAGTTACTTAATTCTCCGGATGAGTACGCCGATGGTGTTGTGTTAGGGCCCAATAAGTTCGTAAATGACGATCGCAAGATGTCGAAGGTGGTTTCAAGCATGTGGTTTAAGGTTTGCTGCAGTAGTGAATCTGACGTGGCAAACATGGTAGTGCGCTATTGGTTTGTGGGGAGTTCAACGAGGGCGATATGCATGGGGTCGTAAGAGTAGACTTGGCGTAATCGAAGGTGAATCAGTGGTGAGATGGGTATACGAGCAACAGATAGCAGTTTATGCTGGGGTGAACAACTGTCGAATAAGGAATTACGGAGAAGCACAAGTCAACTAGAGAAGGAAATCGGCCAGAGGATGATGGGACATCGCTAGTCCCAATAGTGATAATGGAAAGCGAGAATTAAAAGAGGAAACAATGTACAATAATCCGTAGCGTAGTAAATCGCGAGTTATTTAGAAAAGCTACTAAAGTCAGTAAAAGGTGAGGATTGAGAGCAGAATAAACGCCATATCTCGGAGTACATGGGTTACATGACTGAGAAAGGACGAAGGGTTTAATGACATCCAACTACTCACAAGTAGACAGAGAATACCAGAGAAATACGGGCGTCGCTGGTAAACAAAACTGCCAGTGGTGGGTGTGATATACATTTATTACGTCAACAAGAACAATGATGGCGGAAAAGGGTAGTTTATCACATAAAGCAGAATAATTAAACGGGTAAATTGGCCGTAAGAAATGGCTTACAGCCATCGGAAATGTGTGGGAATCAAGAACGAAACAAAATTCGAATTAAGAGGAGAAAAGAAATATGCTTAAGCGGGATGACGCTAAGCAAAGTTCTGGAATTAGGATATTGGAGGGCTCCGGAAGAAGTGGGAAAAGGGAGAGCGTGCCAAACAGAACGAAATGTCCCACAAAACACAAGGGACAATAATACCGAATAGCCAAAGGATGATAAAACGTCGAATCACTACAAAAAGTAATAGCAAATCAGGCTTAGCTTGCGAACAAGTTAACAGGGTTGGAAGAGAAACCGCTAAAAAAATGGAAAATGATTTACAATCAGAGGAAAAATACGCATAAGTTGACTTTAAAGTGCAGAACAAAAGGTGACTTGAGATGGTTTAAAAGATAGTCTATAACGAGCTAAACAAGAAAACAACGAAAATCTGGCGAGTTAACCACCAAAACATGCTATATGTATTC
>OX104061.1:6866011-6881872 GCA_944474145.2 Dicrocoelium dendriticum | reverse complement strand
TGCACGTTACTACCGTGCAGAGGACAGGGTAGCCCCTTCACCAAGCGACGAACATACCAAATTTAAGCCGCTAATTTACTGAGTGAGTAGAGATGTGACGAATATCGACCTATTCCCCATTCAAAGCCCATACCCCAATACTACTCTTCTGTAATCAGTACGCAGACCAAACTGCTTATAATGCCCTAAGTTAATTGGCGGCTTAAGTATGGTAAGCTCGCCGCTTGGTGGGAGGGCTACCCTGTCCTCTGCACTTCAGTAACGTGTAAGTCAGGGGATGGTGAGCTGCGCTAAATCACATCTAGTAACTTATTCACGGTAGTCGTTGCCTTCCCCCGTAACTCAGTGGTCTCAAAATGGATTGGCAACAGTGGAGTTGCGGTTTCGAGCCCTACCACGGTTCCGATGGAATGCACACTGCTGACGATTCCCCTAAGGATGAAAAGTGTTTTAGGCAACTACTTATTAATGACGTTGATGAGGTCTATAAACGCTGAGTTGAAGAGTGGGATAAGCGACGTTGCATGTTAGGCACTGCAGCTTCTTTTGGTCCACTTGACTATTACCCTATTAGAGCTGCATACAAAGATCGTTATTGGGGAGCAAGTGTCCTAGGGTTAGTACATTCACCGATCAAGATGTTTCCACAATTGACACATTCACCGTGGGCGTGCAACGCTTTGCCGAATCGAAGTTTGTTGGGGGTCTGAATGAGCACTACACTACTGACAGAGTAACCTCATATATCAATGAGCTCAGCTGTAAAATTGTTGTGGACATGGGTTTCGGAACACAACGCGTGCTGTGCGACCACCGAGAGACTACTGTTAATGTAGAGCCTCAGTAGCTTATCATGCACTGCAAATCTGGCACCAGTCGGTTGCGTGTTTTGGCGCTTATTTAATGGAACGACGGAACAGTGGTGTGTTACGAGTACTAAAACAATGCTTAGCAAGTCCCGTGGCATAAACCATACAAACACGTGATAAAATGAATAGCTTTTTGGTGGATTCGCCATTGACAAGGGTAGAAGAGCCGGGATGTTTGTGTTAGACAAATCTACTGATTGGAATTTTGCAAACACACCGTCTGCTTGGGTTTTGTAGCCCCGGAGAACACAAGGTACCTGAATGAGACAACGACTTACCAACCTGCCCTTTAAATATCATTAGGTTGGCAGCGGAGACGACATAGGTTAGCAGAGCGTTCCAAGGCTGACACACTCGAAGTGAGAATAAACTTCGAATTCATTCCAACCTGCTATACTGTATTGTCAGTTTCAAGAGATGAACCCCTACTTAGTATTGTGTATTCATTCCAACAGTAAGAGCAAATCTTGTTTCGGTTCTTCAGAATCTGGCATAATAGTGAAACGTCCTCCGTAAATGCCGTTATTGACTGCTGGTAGGGCCTATGAAAGAGGCCCTAACCTGCTTGGTGGTCCTTCCTTGATGAGTATTGAAAAAGGAGATTCCGTTTCTGCCATGTGTGCCACGGTTGGATGGCGTATTCCAATTTCGACCACATGAAGGCTCTAAGTATTTATGGAATGAATGTGGGGCCGAACCGACCAGAGGACCAGTGAAGAAGGTCAAGCGTTGATTTTGGCTTCTCAACGTCTTCTCCAATTGGTTGAAGCATTCTAGGTCGCTTTGTATCAGTACACGTAGGTCACGCTACTTAGAGGCCTTCTGCAAATTGTGTTCTCCTAGCATGTAAATGTTCACCGATTGACGACGCAAGTGGATCATCTTGCACTTAGCTGTGTTGAACTGGACTCGGATCCTCGTTGACCAATCATGAATGCAGTCCACTTCGTGTTGGAGGAAATCGAGGCGTCCCTCGATATTTTTGTCCTTGTGACATCCTACTTGCGGCCGCACCTTAACTCGTCTCTAACTTTGCCCTCTGTGGCCACTCCAATTCTTCCACGAAATATTGTGCGTGCTCTCGTTCAAACCAGTTCGACGAGCTATACTCAGTGCTTCCCAACTCCTGGATCTAACCTGTGTGGATTACACTCTTGTTCCAGTTCCCAGTTTTCGGCATATTCTTTGCCGAATTCCACTTGTGTAACTACATCAAACCGGTCTTTCGGAAAAGATTTTGGTCTCATTCGGAAGAAGAAGTTGAGGACTCCCAAACTATGCGGCAACCATCCCTGCAACTTGCAGCGTAACAAAGTTACAGCCTTTTTGCTCCGCTCCTCAACTGAGCAGCTCTAGGGAGGCTTATCAGCGCTCCATCTGCATCGTCGCTTAAGGCAGGCCGATTAACACACGCTACCGCTTTGTGTGGGTGTGTGCTTACCACTGCGAGTCGATTGATCGCTGAATCCGACAGTCTGCGCGTTACGACCTCCATCTGCCTCTCCGCCTGCCCTTGGTGCGGTTGAACAACTATCTATCCGTGTGCGTGTTCTGACCTATTCGTGCGTCACCCCTAGCACAAAGTCCACTCATCAAGGTGAGCGCTTAGATGGGCTCTGCTGTAAACAATGAGAGGACGACTAGCATTCCAATGTTTCAACGCCACCTATGTTGTGCAGACAACTGCAGTACAGTGCTTAAGATCAGTATTACCTGTTCTAGCTGCATTAGATCGTACTGTCCGCAATGTGCAGGCAAAGCCGTCCAAGAAGTGAGACAGACAAACCAAGTCGCTGACACAATTTGGTTTTGCCCAACATGTCAAGTCATTCCAGTGCTCAACTGCTTATCTTTGCTAATGAAAAAATGCGATATGATGACTGAAATAATCACGCAATTTGTAAATACTAAGATCGCTCCCTCGGAGGTAAATATGGCCACGATAATACCTCACGCGGCCAAAGTAAGCTCTGAGTCTAAACCGAAGAAAAGAGCTAGACACTCCAACCGCACTGCAGCGTCTGTGACTCTACATCCACTTGGTCACTTCACTCCCATAAGCGGGCAAGCCTCAAACATGCCTGCTTCCACTTCTCCAAACATAGAGGCTTCACTTGGAGATTCAGCTATGACACCGACAGCTCAGAGCCGTAGGAAATCCGGTGCAGATAACAAGCAGGTAACGTACGCATCGATTGCCTCGACAAACACACCGGGAAGGACACACATAGGTCCATCTTCAGTACCGAGCAAGTGTGGCGCAAAGCAGCTTTCACCGTCAACTCCAATCGTATCCTCTAAACAACCTGAATTGCCGGCAAAAAGTATAAAGCCAAAACTCGCTAGACAAAACCACGCTGCATTAACTCTCGTGCGCACCAATGTTCCCGAATCCAAATCTGGAACAATAAAAGGCAAGTTGCAAAACGATCGCAACCAGTGGAGTTCCATCTGCGAGGCGCTTAACATTCGGGTTGAGCCTGCAATGCTGCAACGCGTAGCGCGTCACCCGACCTCAGTGCACTCTGGTGAACCTCGAATTCTTCGAGTAACACTAAGCTCAGCAGCGGAGACAAAAGCTGTCCTGCTCTCAGCAGTTCATCTTCGCAACTCACCGGGCGGAGTGCGCATATTACTTGAACTACCTTGGAAAGATCGCCCACAAGAAGCAGTTGAGCAACACAGCATTGCTAATAGGGATAGCAAGAAAACAATATTTGTTCATGGTGTTCCTGAGCTTCTGCATTCTTCTGATCACGATGCACAAACACATGACCGACAGCAGTGGTGCTACATCCGAGAAGCACTCCCTGTTGACAATGTTATTGCCAAATCCCTGACTAGAGTTCCGTCGTCACCTAACTACAAGGGCTGCGGTCCAAAGCTAATTAAAGTATTACTACACTACGAGGGAATGACGCAAGTTCTGCTGGATAGCTGGTTAAAGTTTCGAGCCAGGCTGCCAACAGAGATCCGGCTAAAGGCAGCAGGCGAACGACCAGAAGTCGGAAGCAATTCAACGGAACTTGCAAACGCAACAAATTCCTTATCTGCACAGTCCTGCAGAGAGACCGGCACAATAGCACCCACGGCATACAACAAGGCAGAGCACAGCACGAGTGAAACGACTGCTCAGGAACGCTCAAGAATTCCATACAACACGACTGAAATAAGTAAACCAAAAATGATTAATGGCCGGCCACCTAACGGCCGGTTTAAAAACTAACGCAAACTTGACATTTATCAATGAACTCCTAACAACAAAAGCCCTATCTTGCATGTACACAAACGCCCAAGGCCTTCTAAGCAAGTTGTCAGGACTTAGAGAACTCCATGCCTCACAACCGCGGGACCTCGTCATGATTACAGAGACATTGTTAAACCCTGAGATAACCGATTCTGAAATCAATTTACCAGGTATGTCGCTACTTCGGACCGATAGAACCGGAAGGGGTGGCGGTGTGATTCTTTATTATAATACAAACTTCCGATGTGAAGTTATCGACCACCCGGAAATTCGAGCTCCCGATTCGCTTTGGGACCGCCTATGGTTGCGAAACAAGGACACATGCCTACTAGACGTGATTTATCGCCCACCAAACCCAACTTCGGAAATGCACTCCAAACTGAACCAGTTTGCTTTGAACAAGTCCTACACCCGCATTCTTATCGCGGGAGACTATAACGTGCATGACATAGAAACGCCAGCAACCGACGGTATGCAGTTTAAAGCCTGCTTGCAAGAGCTTATTGCTAGCCACCCTCTTTACAACCACGTAACCTATGCGGAGTACCCCGAAAAGGAGGAGGATAAATTGCATACTGTCACACACTACAATGTGTTGTCTAAGCTTGTTAAGGATACAACTTGGACTTTCTTAACCGAATGTCACCCGGATGTTGCCTGGGAAACATTTACAAGGAGGGTTAGTACATCGGTAGCGCAAGCATCAGAGCAACAGTTCTTCCAACGCAAAAACAAGCGCAAGTCATTTCTGAGGAGCAGAACACGTAAATGTATGTCCCGGAAGGATTTGGCATAGCGAGATCACCAGGACTGCCCGAATGCCGAAACCTGTACTGCATACGTGACACATCGAAACTTCTGTGTGAAACTGATCCGCGAAGACAAGGTCACTCATCAGCAGAAGTTAATGAAGCGGTTCTGCACGAACCGCAAACTCCTGTACAGGCACGTTAACGGCCTTCGAAAGGTTAAGCGACGGGTTCCAGCACTAGTCACGGCTGATGGGCGCACGCGATCAGCAATGGAAGCAGCTGATCTCCTACGGCTTCATTACTCCCAAACTTTCCAGCAGGCAACGAGCACAAACATTCTCCTCATCTCTAATACTTCACAATCTGGTTTAGAAAACATCACATTCACTGCGGAAGCTGTGTTGAAGAAGTTGTTATCCTTGCGTATCTACAGTTTTCTAGGAGCTGACAACATCCGACCAAAGGCTCTACAGGCAGTAGCTAGTGATCTAGCAGCACCACTGGCTGTTTTCTATCAGCGATATCAAGAGGAGAACCGTATTCCACCAGTAGGGAAGCGAGGGGTTATCACTCCTATTCATAAAGGAGGTAGCCGCACTGATCCTGCTAACTACCGTCTAATAACACTACTTCCCGTACTATCCAAAGTGATGGAATCAATCATCGCAGATGCGCTGATGCAGTATCTGGATAGCCAAAACATGGTTGGCAGCATCCGGTTTCGGATTTGCCTGTCACTGTCGCCAACCACAGGACGCCTGCGCCTACAGAGGGACCATGGATGGCTTGCGCTGCACCACCCACAGCTCCAACCACACACCCCATATCCAGTGTAAACCCGAAGGAATAAGACCGGGAGGCATGCGGATGGGAGCCACGTTTCATCAACGGAGCCGGCCCATACTCCTTCACAGGCAAACACAAGCACGCTGTATTTGGGGAATCAAGCGCACACAAGGCGGTGGCTGGACCGTAGTACGCTCCACACTGAGTGCATGGAACCACTCTTCGAGCCTAACATGGCCACAAGGACCGTGCACCCCGTCCCCTCCAGCAACGTCCAACTGTCTCCTGGAGCCAGTATGGACGAGGTAGTGGGTAATAGACAGGTAGGCACCTTGTCAACATGCACATCAAGCGCAGCCACACCGGGGATATCAAACAACAGCCAATCACTTGAGAGAGAGAGAGAAAGAAAAAGAGAAAAACTCGATTAATGCATAAGGAAACGGTGACATAAACCTTAATTAAATAGCATACGTAATAAGTTGTTTACAAACAAATCCTAGCTAAGTGCACGAGGTCAGGAAATATAGTTCACGGAATGCCACAAACACAAAAATGCTATGGAAATCGAATACAACTGGCTGAAGCGATGTGTGCAAGTTAATGGAATAGAGTACAGGGAGATATTTATATGAGAAAGAGAAGCATTAAGACACAAACTGTAAACCCACCACCTGAAATAAAGAGACTTAGCATGCAAGCACGCGGTTAGTAAATCGAATTCAGCGTGCCTACAAACGCTGCGCCGGTGCTGCCTACGTTCACTGCGGGATCCGTCGTCGCTTCGGCAGTGGTCCCGAGTGACCTCTCTCATGGCTCACTAGGCCTGCCTGACTAAGGCACTCGCGACCGCATGTTCTACAGCACAATGCGCTCGATGTCGATGGAGTACAATTCATCGGTGCTTGCCGCTTCCGCACTTGCCGCTTCTTCTCTGCATGCATGAGGGCTTTCTCTCGCACTTCAGCAACTGCCTTCGTGATTAGATCGCATGCCGCTTCCCTATACTCAGCTGACCGTATAAAAGTTGTTTCGGTATTCGCGTCGAATCCATACGGCTCACATGACCGAGCCATCTCAGGTGTCGCAGTAAAAGTATGCCGTCCACTGCATACATCCCACTTCGGCGCAACACTTCCGTGTCTGCAACTCTGGCGCCCCAGCCGATCCGCAAAATTCGTCGCACACACTGCTGATGGAACCGCTCGAGATATCGCACATCCCGACGGTACATCGTCCACGTTTCACTGCCGTATAGAAGAACGGACAGTACCATGGATTTGTACACCATCAGCTTCGTGCCAATGCTAAGCTGATGGTTGTTCCACACTCGGTACTCAAGCTTCCCGAATGCCGCTGCCGCCTTCGACACGCGATTACGCAACTCAACGTGTAGCTGTTGATCAGTCGACATAACACTCCCAAGGTAGCAGATGCGGGAGGTGGTTTCCAATACTTCAGCATCAATGCTGATTTGCGGCAATATTGAAGATTGCACCTCCGGTGAAGGCTGAAAGAGACAGACAGTTTTGCTTGTGTTGATGGTGAGCCCGAATTTTGCCGCTGTCGAAGCCAGAGTACTAGTCATGTGCTGCAACTCATCCGCGCTGTGTGAAAACAACGCACAGTCGTCAGCAAACAGCAACATACGGATAGTTGTCTCACAGACTAGAGTTCTCGCACCGAAACGACGGATGTTCAGCAACCCACCATCAATACGGTGCTCCACACGAACACCGTAAGCACAAGCCGCATCAAAAGCACAAGACAACATTGCATGAAGATAGATATTAAACAGGGCAGGAGCTAAGACACAGCCTTGCTTCACACCAGAGACAACTGTAAAGTCATCAGAGGTCTCTCCAATCAGCTGCACCCTCGCTCGCATACCACTGTGCAGACATTCAGTTAAACTTACAAACTTACGCGGGCAACCAAACTTACCCAACACCAGCCACAGTGCCTCGCGGTTCACCGTATCAAATGCCTTGGTGAAATCAACAAAAAGCGAGTACAAAGGCTGGTGTCGTTCTCTGCACTTCTCTTGCAACTGACGAGCCGCAAACACCATATCTATAGTGCTGCGACCCGAACGGAATCCACATTGCTCTTCCGCCACGTTTGGTTCCACAATCTGACTCACGAGGCGATTGAGCAGGATTCGGGCAATCACCTTGCCCACACAACTCAGCAAGTTGATGCCACGATAATTCGTGCAACATTGCTTGCTACCTTTGCCCTTGTACAGTGGTAGCACAAGGGCATCCTTCAGCTCAGAAGGCACTTCCTCCTCAATCCACACGCGTTGCACCAAGTGGTGCAGCGCAGTCAACAACGCGGGTCCACCGTGTTTCAATACTTCAGGTGGGATCCTGTCACCTCCGGCACATTTGCCGTTTCGCAGCTGAGCAAGTGCTTTCTGTGTCTCATCCAGTCTCGGCGTATCTGCCAGATCCGCCTTCACATCATGCTGCTTCAGGCCATTCAATGTAGGCCAGTCGATCTCTGAACGGTTGTTCAAGAGACAGTCAAAGTGTTTCCGCCAGACCTGCATTATGTCTGCAGTCTGTGTGCAGGTAGCGCATGAACTACCATCGATCAGTGTCCTCAGCGGCTCCAATCTCGGTCCATACACCGCCTTCAAGGAGTCAAAGAATTCCTTGTGTTGACGGCGTTCGGCGTAGCATTCCATCTGCTTCGCCTTCTCCGTCCACCATGCATTTTTAATGCGACGGAGCTCTCGGGTCAGTCGCCGTCGAAGTTTGCGAAACTGACTCTTCTTCCCCAAGTCACTGGAGTCTGCCACATGTGCAACAAATTCTGCATTCTTCTCTGACACCAATGCGTCAATCGTCACATTGTTGTCATCAAACCAATCAGGCCGCTTACAGTTTGCGCGCCCGATGGTCTCCTCTGCAGCAGCTGTCACCTGGTCGCGAATGTGGTGCCACAGGTCGCCCACTGTGGCTATACAGTCCACATCACCACACAGGCGTTCAGCCATCGCCTTCTCCAGCTCAGCACGTTTCGCCACAGTGCCGAGGGAGAGAATGTTAAATTTACGCCGATTCACGGCGGGAGTGCAATACATCGATTTACGAAAATATATGTACAGTTTGGTCCGAACCAATTTGTGATCAGTGCCACACTCAGCTCCACGCAGTACACGTGTCATGCGCACTTCACGCATATCACGCTGACGTACGATGACATAGTCGAGCAGGTGAGCGTGACCACTCCGTGGGTGCGTCCAAGTTGCTATATCACTCGCACTCAGTGCAAACCGAGTGTTCGTGATCGTCAGGCCGTGAGTGGCACACAGTGAGAGCAGCCTGTCACCGTTCGCATTCGCTGAACCAATGCCATGCGCACCGATAACATCTGTCCACGCTGATGCATCACGCCCAACGCGCGCATTGAAATCACCCAGCAGAAATAGTCGGTCGCTCCTCGGCACAGACCGTATCACGGAGGATAGCTCAGTGTAGAACTGATCACGCGTGTCATCAGGATAACACATGGTCGGACCGTACGTGCTTATAAAAGTAGCAAACTTACCTCTTCAGAGTCGCAGGCGAACAGTCATCAGCCGCGCGCTGATGCCCGTTGGTTCACCCAAATGCTGGCCATTCAGGCGATCGGATATTGCAAATCCGACCCCATGTTCACGTGGTGCTGAGGCGGCGTTCCCCACCCAGTAGAATGTATAGCCAGCACCTGCTTCATGTAACTTACCTTGCTCAGCGAGCCGAGTTTCACTGAGCGCCACAATATCGACGTGGTAGCGCGCCAGCTCCATTGCGACCAGTGCAGTGCGTCGCTCCGGGCGCTCGCTCGAGTTCCGGTCCAGTAGTGTGCGCACGTTCCAGCACCCGATGCTGAGTGCTTTGCGCGCAGGCATACGATTGCATTGGTGGGCAATCGCACGCGAGGTGGTCGTTGTCCTTCGGAGGTTTGCTTGAGGGACTCCATCCGGAGCGTTTGGCTCAATAGCCTGACCCACAAGGCAGTGGGTGGTTTGGAGGTTTGCTTGAGGGACTCCGCCCGGAGCCTTTGGCTCAATAGCCTGACCCACAAGGCAGTGGAGAGCAGATCCAGCTCGGGAATGTGATTGCAGAGACAGATTGGGATCTGCTTGACGGCCGTCACACGCAGCCTTTGAGGTTCTGGAACAGTTATCATATGTTTTGCGACCATAATTGGATACGCACCTGCGACCACGGCCAGACGCAGGTGGGTTTTTGGCGGGTTTGCACCAATTTGACCAGGGGCTGCCTGGCTTGAGGCGGGCAGTAGCAAACCATTGAACACCCGGAGGTGTCCTCCCACCGTCAGAGACAATGCGTGGCACTCGTGCTTTACGCCAATCGAGCATTGAGAATATCACCCGTAACCTGTTGTCTCCCATGGCTAGGTTTTACGGGAAGTGGGCCATCGACCACTTCCTAACCTCCGGAGAGGATGGACAAGGATACTGCCAGGGCGCCCAATCCTGACAGGAGAACGACTCGGGTCCTCAGCCAACGCCTTCGATTAAATGAACACCCGAAAGGCAGCGGGTCTAGCACATGGTCAGTTAGCTGACTCATGCGGATTGGTGTCCTGGATCTTAGCAGGGAGCAGGGCGAAACCTAACTCCCACCCAGCGGTCGCCACGTGGAGACGCCCAGGACATGAGAATATGGCGCAACAGTAGCAGCAGTGGGTAGACCATCTGTCAGGATCTAGCCACCACCAGCCTCAGCGCACCATAGGCTCTCCCGCCAGCCAAAACATACTAGCTCCAGAACAACATGGCTTTCTTCAAAAGCATTCGTGTAATACTAACTTATTAATTGCACGTAATAGCTGGACTGAAAGCGATAATGATGTAGCATGAGTCGACGTCATCTACCTGGACTTTTCAAAAGCGTTTGATCGCTTAAATCATCGCATTCTCCTTCAGAAGCTTCGGAATTACGGAATTGGCGACCCAATCCTGAGTTGGATTGACAATTTTCTACAATAACGACGGCTAGTGGTGAGAGACCGAGAGTCATTTTCTCATGCAATCGATGTGGCGTGTGGAGTACCACAAGGCGCGGTTCTTGGACCTCGTTTATTCTTGGTGTTCATTAACGATTTGGCGAGATCAATTACTTCCGATTTCCTATTTTTCGCTGATGATATCGAGATATGGCGAAGGATCAGAGGACCGGACGACCATGAACGGCTCCAGTGCGATCTTAACACAGTGTCGAACTGGTCAGTTCAAAACGCCCTACCGTTCATTGTAGACAAATGTCGCGTCGTACAATTACGCCATAGTCATAACTACACCTATTCACCTGGAACAAACGGATTGCAGAGTAGCTCCCAAGAACGTAACCTTGGTGTGATCGTACAGGGCGACCTCAACTGTACAAAACAGGCTGAGGTAGCTGCGAAAAGAGGCAACCAGCATGTCGTCATGCTGCGAAGGGCATTCGGGAGATTTGACCCATCAATCTTCCCAAAGTTGCACAATTCCTACGTGCGCCCGAATGTTGAATACGCTATCCAACCTTGGCAACCTTGGTTGGAGCGAAACCTAGAAACGATAGAGGCACCACAACGGAGAGCAACAAAGAATGTAAAGGGCCTACGCTATCACTCTCACCACCGAAGGCTGAAGTTGCTGGGAATTTTCAGTGGGCGCTATCCTAGGCTGCGCGGCGATCTCATATTAGCGTATCAGATACTGAGTGACCCCAACCACGTATGCCGCCATTTGCTGAAACTTAGCCACAACACGCAGCTCAGGGGTAACTGCTTAAAGTTGAAGGAGCAATACAGCCGTCTAGTGTGTCGACGGAATTACTTTTCCCTTCGGGTTTGCAAAGCTTGGAACGCACTATCAGACTCAGTTGTATTCTCTCCTACCTTGGATGTTTTCAAAAAACGATCAGATGTTGCTCTTAGCTCCCAACATTTTGTTACCTAAGCTCCTCTATTGTGGATTACGCCAAGTATGTTTTTCAACAGGATTTATGTATCAAATGGACCCAAGTGAGCGATCATATTTTACTTTTCTCACTCCTTATCTCAACGATCACTACACCCCCGTGTATTTCTGAAAGTGTACGCTCGATTTTCTTAATTTTACACTGATGTTAATTATCAAACTAATTATCTCGGCAGACGTTCGGTAGATGACCCAGACATATTTTGATTTCATCATATTCACGACAACCATCCTACGGGACGTGGCAAGCACCTGCCTTTATCCCGTGATAAATCATTGATCATTGTTCATTAACCACAGGCCATACCATATCGGCAAGAAGCAGGAAATTAGGTGAGATAACTCATGCCAGGTTGTTGGAAACAGCAGGAGGAAGCGCGATCCCAACATCAAGTCCTGTGGTAAACCGCATTCCACCTCAGTCGGGTTGGAGAATGATCTCCTACCACGCACACGAATCCTCCGCGGGCTCGGGAAGTTAGCAAACCAAATAAGAAAAAGCTCAGATTCAGTAGCTCTGTGGCCTGTGAACTATGATGTGGAGATCCAAGCGGTCTGAAACTTCGGAAAAGTCCAGATAGAGTACGTCGAATCCGACACCACCACCAACCACTTCCATTCAACTACTCTTGCGATCAGCAGGTTGGTGGTGCCTGACCGGTATTGATGGAGGTCACGCTGCTACGATACCAAGACGTTGAATTTTCCCAGGTAGTCCACTTGAGTCAAGGAGACAAGCGCTTCTATCACTCTCAACATCGTAGTGAAGAGAATCACTAGCCGATGTTTTGCATGGTCTGAACAGCTACCTCCGTTAATAAATAGGACAACAATGCCGTACTTTCATATTGTAGTGACTTGCTTTGGACTAAAAGTGCTTCATGACATCTGTCAATGTCGATTTCTACACGCCTGAGTTGTCAGTGACGTATAAATCCGGAACCACTTTTCTTGCGAGAAAGTTGAACGGAAGTTGTTTTCAACTAGCCATCTATAAAATTCGACCATACCAACTTAAATCCGTATTTCAAGCACCGTTAAGATACAAACTGATTTTTCGTTTACCTTTCTGTACTTCACATTCGTCTTGTAATATTAACCATTCTTTCCACCTTCCTAGGAGCAACATCACAGCAGAAGGTGGCAATTCTCAGTGCTCCTCGATACCAACTTCTGTATTTTGCCAACGCAGGGAACTGTCGGATAAACCTGAAGATGGCTATCAGAATCGCCTCACATATCGATAATCCGAGCGGCCATCAATAAGGACGATCCCACCGAAAAAGCTGATCGATAAATCCGTCTGCTTCACTTGACGATATTTAAATAAAACAAGTTTGTAGTTATCAGCATTATGGTAATTACCTTTCTACCTCATAATCCATATTCTTTTTTACCCTAGTGTTGCCCACGACTGGCTCGATCTGCCGAGGTGACAGATTTTGGCTTCCAAACATATAAATGAATCCACGTGACGCAAGATGCCATAGCTCTGTGTCGAGTAATAAAAGTGCTTGATTCAAAAAACCGGTTGACGATACGGGCTATGTAGTCTATTTATCCATATATACAAATAAAAAGATATCTAAAGATTAGTACAATTGGTGGTGGCAAACTTGCTTTAAAGGCACACCAACACACGGTCAGAAAAGACATGAAATTATGGGTTAAACCTTCCGAGTGACTAGGCTAAATAGAAGCAAGTCCCCTGGAGACTAATGCACGGTTGGCCGTATTACATTACTAGAACATTTAGATTTATCAACCTTTATCATTACTATCAACCAATCCGCCTATTTGAAAGACCCAACCGATCAGTCAGCCTTGCAAAAAGTTAGGGAACTACAATGAAAAAAAGAACTCGAAGAAGTGTTATCCATCCCATACATATCTTTTTATACCTAATGACCAGACCAATCAGTTTGACTGTGCCTCGCACCATTGAGAAACAAATCCCTTTATTTATTTATTTACCTTTGGAAGAAATGTGATAGTGGCTCGGTTTTCTCAGTGACCGCAGCCTTCAATGTTTTTGGGCGAATGACTTCAGCTTCGGGAGAGCTATGGTCGCGCAATAAGTGTAAACTACTTAACACATTTATTGGGTTGAAAATTACATGTGTCAACGTGAAGTAGGCTAAGTGACTGAGGGTATGAGACAGGGACAGGCTGGGTTTATGAAAATTGCTGAGCGTACGCGTTGCATCCCACCGTTTGTCTTAAAAAGTGAATGGATGCCTATATTTACCAAACGAAGGCTGTTGGTATTAATGTATGGTTTTTGCAGTACACCAGAAACATTTGGCTGCACTCTGTTAAATGATAAATTTGTCTTCACATATAAGTGCTTTCCAATAGTTGCTGTGGATTAGGATGTTTCGCATGTCAGGGTCGTGGTTAGCCTTGTATGCTTGCCATGCTGCATTCCCATTTCAATGATTTTTCGAGTCCTTTCTCTGAAACTTGACGACAACTGCGGAAAGGTATACCATTGTTTTCGTTGCTCTGTTGATACTATCGATGAACCATTCAAGTAACTCTAACAAAACGCTGTGAACAGAATTATTTTTGAGAGGCCTCAAGTGGATTTTTCAACAAATTCTGTTGCGACGAGGTAGCGTGTGCCTGTATGAGTAAATTTCGAATCTTCAGGTGGGTAGTCTGCATAAGTAAATTAGTTCTACTCATTGGCAACATGGCGACTGAAAACTAAGGAATTATCCATCATTATCCCGTCGTCTGTGAACGCTTTACTTTTAAACATAATTCTCGTATGGACGGTTTGTTTTAAGTCCTGAATCTAGTGGGCGGAATGAAGTTATTTAGTAAGAAAGTAAAAATGATAATCTCATGCAACTTGGCTTTGAGCTGTTCTTTGGGTGTTATCGATACCTCCAGGTCATTTATAGTGAAATCGCCTGAGCTGAGAGTATTAGTGTACCTGGGGCGTGTTAACTAGCTTAGGACGGGTGTCAAAGGCAGATCCATTTTCTCATTGGGTACTTGTAAGCGATACACAATAGGTATGAGTTATGCGTTATTGTATCCTAGTCGGAAACAACGCCAGTGTGCTTCAATGATAATAGGTTTCTGATTGCCAACTATTACACCATGCTGGTCACTGCAGCCTACGGTAGAATTCCGCCTCCCTTGCCGATACCATCGTTCAGGATTAGTGACGTTCCTGGTACTACGAACTTAGTACCGAAGCATCTTGTTGCAAGCAAGTTTCAGAGATTGAAATCATGTTCTAAGCATTCGCCACCTGGCGTAGTCAAGTTCCAGTAAGTTACGCTGGAGAGAACTGATGCATAAGTGTACATATATTAAAACCTCTCCTACGTCAGAAATGCATCGGGGATTGTGTAATTCAGAAGTGAGGTTCCGTCTACCAGAGATTACGTAGCAGCTTATCATTCTTTCACCAGATACTTGGCGCGTGCTTCGGGGTCAGACCTATCGGCTTCTCAGGAAATTCCAAATCCAACCTGTTCTGTACAACGTAAGGTATCCGGTCACTTCTTTTATTACCAGATTGTATGGGCTGATCCCACACATTGCTGATACACTGTTCTTGCATAATTCTCGTCGCGTTTGCTTCATTCAGATATTTCTTACCTCTGATTGCAGCCTGCAACGAAACGCGCTAGTTTTCCATTAGTCAGTTGGTCATTTTTTGACTGAAGAAATACCTCCATTACTCTTCTAACACATAATTCGTCGCAGGTCGATATGCGTAGCCGTGACACAGATTTCAAGTTCAATTTCAAGCGGGACTGGAACGATAGGATGATCCCGTGAGTGTTCCTTCTTCGGCGGGTCGTTGAACCAGGAGTTGGCGAGCTTTGAAATACTGATGGACCTAAAACAAAGACCGCATCACACCCTGTCCAACCATTTAATGCCCACGTATCCTGCCCTAGCAGTCCCTGCTGGGTCGGTTACGTCAAGTAAGAAAGAGAAAAAAGTAAAAGCAGGAGGCAAAAGAGAAAGTGGTAAGAGCTAAGCAAGTGGAATACCAAGATATTTGAGTCATTAAAAAAGAACTGAAAAGTGAAGGTTAGTCAGCTAGGAAAAAGGAAAGGTTTGCTGTTGCCACCCAAGACCATCGAGCTGGCGCGCAAAACCCTTAACCGTAGGTTCCCTAACCACGTGATCTGGAAGCGAATTCCAGCGATCTATAACTCGGCGCGATAGATGAGTTTCCGCCCTAATCCTATCAGA
>OX104061.1:6703462-6865513 GCA_944474145.2 Dicrocoelium dendriticum | reverse complement strand
TCCCGAAAGCACCGTATTGACTCACTAACTTCCTTTTGCAACCAGTTAACTACCGTGTGCCTCATTATGGGTGATTTTAACCTCCTGGAGATACCCTGACAAACCTTTGCACATCAGTCAGCAGCAGGTGGGCTAAATGCTGCTATTTTTCTGACGTTGCTGTTACCCTTACACCAGTTTGTTGATCAGCCCATTAGGTTCATGGTAGGTCAAACCTCGATTGTCTTAGTTCTAACCTTCGCTGCCTCTAGATAAGTTAAATGCACTTACTTATGAACCGCCTCTGAGAGCCAGCAAGCACGCCCGCTTTTCCTATAAGTGTGCCATTTTCGTGGCTATACTGAGAACAACATTCGTAGTCCAAGTATATGACGAGCGGATTTCCCTGCGATTAGATCAAAGGTCGCAACTTTACGCTGCATCATCACTGTGGAAAATGACTTGCAGGCCGCTTGAGATTACTTCAAGTGCGACCTGCCTGAGGTGTTTTGCTTTACAACCCTATTGCTGTGAGGAAGGCTGAAAAGGCAAAACCTCCATAGGTTGCTTCAGCTGCACGTCGACTAATGAAAACGCGGAACAAATGCTGCCGGACGTATTAGTCAGCTCTTTCAGAGAGCACTTTACGGCACCATATAGAAACACGGAACGTCTACAAACAACAGCTGCGTGCGTCTCGCATATGCTATAAAACGCGGCTGGCCGACTCAGACTCGGTAAATCCAAATGCTTTCTACGCCTAGATCAAGTAGTGGACTAAACCGAATTCACACCTTCCAGTCTTGTTTGTTACCGCCGCGAGGTTACTGTAACGGACTACGCAAAGGCTAGGTTGCTTGCTAAGCAGTATACGCGTGCATTTGATGCAGAATATTGTTTTCCACCTGTTGAATTGCTGGTGAGAATTCTGTCTGACTTTCTGCTGACGGATATTGCTGTTAGGGCACTTAGCTGCTCTTGCAACTACGATAACTAAATCATGCCAAAGCGCTTATGGCAGATGCTATTCACATTGTTATTGTATGAACTCGCAGCTGAGCTTTGTGAGCCGATCACACGCTTGATTGAGAAGTCCCTGCTCCACTGCTCCTTACCCTCTGAAAGGAAAGAACGGACAGTATGTCTTATTTTCAGGAAGGGTGACAAAAACATCTCTGTGAACTACAGACCGGTCACGTTGACTAGGGTGCTAGTCAAATTACTGGAGAAGTTGGTATGCGATGCCACGAAAGCCTGCCTGAGAACGTTAAACCAGCTTACTTCGTCTCAGCCTGATTTTCATGAAGGTTACTCTTGCTTGCCAATTTGTTGTATGCTTGGGTATGCTGGACCGACAACTCGGATCGTGGCAAGGCGGTCGATGTGTTTTTCATTAACTTTGCTGAAGCTTTCAGCACCGCCTCACGTTCCTGCCTTTTGGGTAAACCGCAATCATACTGTATCTCCAGGTACACGCTACAGTGAATGTTTGCTTTTCGAGAAGTAGGGAGATGTGCGTTCGTGTGGGCACGAGTACGGTACCTAGACATTTCGTTCGTAGTGACGTAGCGCACGGGTCGTCGTTGGTCTACTGGTGTTTACCTGGTACCCTAATGGCTTGCCTGAGAGATGCTGGTGCCGTCGCTCATGTTCGCAGATGACCTTAAGTTTTGGGGCACGGTCAGTCACCCAAGTGCCTCCCGGGTCCTGTAGAGTGCGCTTGATAAACTCGGACATTGGTGCACTTTGTGCCAAGTAATCATGAACATGTCAACGTGCTCAGTTTTGCGCATTGCGGATAGTGGCCCATCAAGCCGTACGTCTTAGGGGGTAAAAAATTGCCAAACGTATCCGAGCAAGCTGACACTGGCGTCACCGTGACATTGAATCTCAAGTCGAGCGCAAACTCGCCAAAATCTGCTTCCAAGAGGTTCAGGGTGCTGTGGAGGATCGGGAGATAAGTTGCTAACCTTTACCCTGCTATCATCCGACCCTACTTAGAGCACTGCGCCCAAGCCTGCCCCTCTGCTTAGTGCGGGACGAATGGTAGTGGAGCGGGTTTTGAGGATGGGCACAAACACGGTGCGTGGGCTACGAGGTATGCCATACCATGTTTGCCTGCTCAGTCTGGGTCTTCTTTCTATGCACTATTGGCGTCACTGGGTTGATCACATTTTTACTTATCGCAACTTATCGGGTGAGATTGGTCCGGACTTACCGCGTCTTGTCCTTCCGGCTGGATTGCCGACTCTTCAAGGGTATCCAATGAAGCTCCACAAACCTCGTTCCGATGGGGTAAATAGGCCGATATCCATTTGTCCTGTAAGGTAATTAACAATCGAATTGACCTACCTGATGATGTAGTGTTGACACCGATGTTTAAGACGTCTGAACATAGACTTAACACCACACGTTTGCAGCTCCAACTATTTTCCTTCGCACCTTAGCGTGAATTACAACTTTTCAGTTTGTCTATTGTCTTGATTTGCAGTGTTTGTTTTTCGTCCTGTTTCTCAGTTTCCTTTCATTTTCTTCTCTTTTGTTTCATTTCCAGTGCACGTGACATGCACAGCGGGGGCTGCTGGTGTTGGACACGTAGGCACGGATTGGTTGACAGTGATATGACGCACGGACAATTTGTAGACTCTCAGAAAAATAATAGAATCGCAGAAAATCACCCCGGATCGAAGACGCTTTCATAATCCAACATCCATAGGATACCTTTTTCAATCCTCTCCCACTTAAAATTGAACTTGAAACGAGCGCCGTGATTGGCTGACTTGGCAAGGTTTTTGAATGACCTGAACCAAAGAAGAATTTTCAGGGCGTATTGGTCTGTCTCGGTTGGCGTGACAGTAGATCTCGTGTCGGTGGCCGTATCTTCTAAATTTCCCCGGGGTTGGAGCTATAGGTTCCTACCGTATTTATGTTGAATTTGTAATTCTGTACCGTGCTTTTGTTGTGAGTGCGCAATTTGCGTGCGTATTCGTTTCGTATTGCTTTAATGGCAAAAGCATCGCAACCTTTGGGTAGCGTTTCGGTTATCGCGTACAGTCATAGGACGTTGGACCGCGGTGCCCGCAGAAGCTTTATTGGCACTAACGGTGATGGAGTTTGATAATTGACTTGACGCGCTTCGTCTACAGTTTCAAATCATCCCCTTTAGGCCTTAAACTTTCACTCGTCTATTTTGGTCTACCACTCCTTATTTCAGTTCTTCTTGACTCGCAACATCGCTTAGGTAATTTAGTACGTTGTCTTTCCCCCCATTTTCGTACGTATTCTTTTGTTCACTTGTTTGGCACATCGGAGACTGCTAGTGCAATGCACGTAGGCATTGTTTAAGTGACCAGCCAATTCCTGTGTGTTTACATGGCTTTTCTTTGGCAGAACAATCCACAGCATTCCCTCTCGGCTCAACGGCGATTTTGGTGGGAAAGTGAAATAGGCATTAGCAGTACGCCGGTGCGCAGCTCCGACGTTTCGCTGCCGCCAAACACCACCAGTTGCAATTAAGCTAAGGATACTGCGCAGGTCGCTCTGCTTCTACGCAGGCTCAAACCTGCGCCGTCAGGCTACAAGACATGCTTGGATGACCCTTCTTTCTTTCTTACCTTGCATGAACCGGCCTAACAGGTACTGCTGGGCAGGAAATGTGTACATTCAGTAGTTGGACAGGGTGTGATGCGGTTTGCTTTCAGCCTATCCAACATTAAGCTGAAGTAGAAATTCCTGCCTCAACGATACGCAAATTAAGGAAGATTCACTGGATTATCCCAGCGTTCCGGTCTCAACTTAACATGAACATGCTCGTTTATTGTGAGACCGTCGCTCCACAAATATGCTGCTATGCCACGCAAAATGGCGAGTCGCAGATGCATAGCAGCCTTGAGGCGGATCTCCCTTGTGCCGGGCCATAGTTAGTGAGCTTGGTTAATTGCACTGAACACAATTCGTTATAGGTTCAAGCATGCGACACGGCTGCGCGGGATGCTCGCGATACCTGGTGCTATAAGATTTGGCGGTGGAGCCAACGTATCAAAGAGCGTGAGACTTTCCATCAGATTTCCTATACAACACCGGGGCTAATTACAAAACGCTCAGTGCCCTGCCCTAATTTATCCTCATCCGATCAGTCAAATTCTCTGGGACTACTACCAGGCCTCCGGATGTGTCGACTAATCCAATCTCATCTGATCGGTCTCCTGCTCTCTGAGTTCTCTCAGACTACTGGGATAGTACCGACGATTGTTCAGAACTGAACAATTCATACTCCTTCGCACTTGAGCACCGTTGGCTTCTCCGCACTTTAGCAGTGAACCTTTTTCATCCTGACTTTCATCTCCTCACTGCGCCCTTTGTTTTCAATTCTTCAATCGGGCAGCCAAATCTCAGTGCTCTTCCTTAACGTATCCTCATCTGACTAGTCTGCATCTCTGTGACCACTCCTAGTCTACCTGGAGGTTAACGGTCTAGACTCTGCAGACTCAAAGCGGTTTTTATTACCTCAAGAACCTGCTGAACTTGCTCATCCGATGTCAAAACAGATTCTTCCCTCGCTTTCCTACCCATTACTGATGACCCTCTCTATTTTCGTTTTATTTTATCTGTACGACCCAATCTCAATGCACCGACTAACCAAGTGTCGTCTGACCGGCCTCCCTCACTTTGAGAAGCTCTCCGGTCCTAAGTACCCCCTGTATAATTTAGCCTCTCTGATATTTAACCGGTCTATTTCCGCTGGCCTCCTCCCCACAGTTGTATGACCAGATCTCAGTGTGCCAACTAATCTATTCTTATCTGAGCGGTCTTCTGCACTCCTACCACTCCCAGATGGCCGTGCCAGTTCCGATCAGGGTCTGACAGCAACTTAACTCTTTTCTACGTACGTCTAGACTCTTGTGGCTTTTATTTTCCTTCTATACATGGCCTTCTCTGTTATTTCTCTTCACTTTTCTTCCCACGGCTTACAATCATTGCGCCGAACCAAGTTATCCTCGTGGGTATGGTCTCCTCCGCTCCGACCTCGCTTCTTATTACTGACGGCACTCGAACCATTGCTAAGTTTTTCTTGACTGTTACTTCCTTCAGTATGCTCACCTTACCTCTCTTCATATGCCTCTGCACTTTAACTTATGTTCGCATTTGCCTATTAGTGTGACCGTACGTGGAATAACGACTCCCAATGCACGACAGTTTTGGCCCTCTCTAGATTCTGACGGCTTTTGGACTAAGGAATTATAAGCGTTTTAGCGTAATTACACACGAATTACTCTTCGCACTTCCTCCGCATTCGTCCGCTCCTCGCCGATTCCTTGAATTTCCTTTTCCTCTCGGAACGTTGCTATATGTACAGTTGCTCGCGCATTCGGTCTCAACCTAGTTGTCTTTAGTTTCGCCTAAGATGCCTCCCGCATTCGGACTGCTGTCATCATCATCTGTTTGCCTGTTTCTCTCCAACCATCGTATTATTCGCTTACATTTTGTAACCACGTTTTGTTATACCGGTCTCTTGACCCTGCACGTGCAGAACCATCCGCATACGTAGTAGTTGTAGTTTGAGCCACACGAAAGACGTGATGTAAAAAACGCGCTTGCAAATCATGTATACTAAACAAAATTACATAAGTTTTAAGGTATCATAGGCACCGTTGCGAGTCACCAGTCTTTGATAGTGCTTCTTGATTCATTGCTGTCTGTTTGGCTGCCTCTGTTCCGTTGCCCGTTTTTTCTCGAGATTTCCAGTTACATCCGGCAGAACAAGAAGGTTTATCCACTGTGACTGGCCGACCCATCCTCAATAGCCAGCTGCTTTAAACACGATCCTTTCTCCGGGAGATGAAGAACATACATCGTTCCAAATGGAGAGCTTTCCGCTATTCTGGAGACGCTACCTTCACGGGGTCGAAGCAAATGGGTTTAGTTAGCCTCGTACTCATAGTATAACAATTTACTCACCTGGAATAATATATTTCCATGGATCCCCTGTTCCGCAACCGAAGACAAACAATTCTGGTGTGATTACCTTCACTGCCTCAAACATTCCGTTTCCACAGTCACCCTGAGCTTCTCTTATGTCATTGCGCGGACAGCGCCGTGCTCGTACAAGTGACTGCCCGATGGCTTTTCATTGAGTTTTTGCTTGACCATGGACAATTACACTGACGTTTAAGGGAATTCCGATTCTAATTTGCAATGTAAGAAACTCGTAACGAGCCCGCATTGGATAAAAAAATAGCATTTCGTCTGTTATGGACATATTCAGCCACAAGGAACCACTGCACTTACCACCCCTAAGACAAAACCAACGTGGATAGCTGGACACAGTTTGCGAGCCGGACAAGAGTATAACAGAAAAAATCGGCCTCTTTTAACAATGTGTTTACTCACCTGCATCATTTGTCATTCGATTCCGCGCCTCTTTTGCATCATTGACTGGTTTCAACGGCTACTGCCGTATCATTACGAAGCCAATCGGCTAACCAAGGAAGAATTTTGGCTGTCGACCAACTGCGAATAATAGAGTGCAAAATCGGTCTATGGAATACATAGACGGCTAGCACTACTGTTCAACGGAAGCTATGGCAGTGTTCCAGGACGTCGTGGGTTTTCGCCTGGCAAGCGTTCTCCCTACAAAAAGCCACAAATGTCCGCATAACAACACTGCAACGTGGCGGATGTGACTCGCCACTAAATAAAGTCACAGGTAAACATTTCACACTGACGCAGTCCTCAGCCTTCTACATCCAAGCTGTGCAACTAGCTTTACTATGCAGAATGCTTTGATGGAGCACAGATCAGTCCGATTCTTAATGGTCATTGATTGAACCAAAACCTTGTTTGGGCTCCTGTGTTCATGGAGTACTACATAACGTGATTACGCCCAACGTGAATCTTGACGCAACTATTATGACTGATTTTTGCGCGCTCCAGCGCCATCATGTTCCTTGGACTGACTATTACCTGACAACATGCTTACTCGTATGGACTACATTTCTTCGTTTATATCTTTCATTAAAACGAAATGTTTTAACATACCATGGAATCTATGCTTGTACGCATATTTGATCGCGCCGTTACAGGTGTGTCTCGTTTTACCGAGAATATACCACTTAGCTATTTATTTAAAAGATTGTTTAAGCTTACGCTGACAAGTTTATCAGATCCACAGACCTCAACTATTTCTTCAGATACCTTCAACGCGCTTGGACTCCTTCAAAAGGACAGTAACACATTTACAAACACAAGCAACACAATTAATTACATACCGAACTTTATGGATCTGCATACATGAAGATCCTATCGCACATTGCTTAAGCAATTGTTGTACTATTACTTTGATGGTGATTTAATTGGCATGCATCGCGTAGTTGAGAGTAAAAATAAATTTAGTTGTTTACTTAAATGAACTTAATTAGCATTTTTGGATTTTTCGCCTTTTTGGTACCTAAGTTGAAAGAGGTTGAGTATCATTCACGGGGTTAGTCAGGGAGCTGAGGTTTGAACTCTGTACATGGCGTAGAACAATTGACAGATGAAAATCGCCAAACGTCTGATCCGCTTTCTTTTCCCCTGCTTTCTCCCGTGAAATGAACGAATTTCTGTCGCTCAGCGTAAACTTCAAACGTTTGTATAAGACAAGTATCCTGGTTTCCAAAAATCCGGTTCTTGTGGACGATTGGGTTGGGCGTAGAAATGCCTTGCATGTACTACGAAATTAGCCTCTGCAACTAAGAATATGTGAACAACTCGCTACTGTGAACACGTAATGCGTCCAATAAAGGACAAAGCTTAAAAGCCCTGAAAGGGCTGTCATTACACAATACAACGAAATAATGTTGTGTCCTCATGCAGAAGAGTTCAGTAAGCGTATTAATTGGATTAAGTTTTGGAAAAAAGTCGGCTTTGGATGCAATGCGAAAGCAACCTTTTTACTAACACCTGACTTTCACCCAAATTAGACTAATTTCGAGCACTCACCACCGTCCGCAATTTGTGTCACCGGGTTGAATATAGAGAGTGTATGCCAGCATGGATTTGGCCCAGAATTTCTTCACAAGAGCTACCTATGTCTGCTTAACAACACGGTGACGTGCTGGTGGTGACGCGTCACAAAATAATGTCAATGCTCCGTGACTATCCATGTCATGCTTTTCAACCAAGGACACCAAACTTCTACTCGCAAATTGCTGGCGATAGCAAACATCCAATAATGGAGCAGCACAAGTACAAGCACAAACTGCACAGCTACATAGATGGCGGCATTCGGTTTCGGCTTTGCCTCTCCTTGTGGCCATCCACAGGACACAGTGGGACCATACGTGGCTTGCGCTGCCCCACTCACAGCTTCAACTACACACCCGATGTGCAGTGTAAACCCGAAGGACCAAGTCCGGGAGATATGTGGATGGGAGCCACGTTTCATCCACGAATCCCGTCCACACTCCTTCACAGGCAAACACGAGCACGCTGCATTTGGGAAATCAAGCGCCTACAAGGCAGCGGCTGGAACGTAGTCCGCTCCACACTGATTGCATAGAACCGCGCTTTGATCCTAACACGGCCACAAAGGTCGTGCACCCCCTTCCCTCCAGCAATGACCAACTGTCTCTTGGAACCGGCATGGACAACGTAGCGGGTAATAGCTCTGTAGACACCTTGTCAACCTGCGCATCAAGCGCAGCCACATCGGAGAGGTCAAGCAACAGCAAAGCATTTGAAATGAAACGAGGAAATAAAATAAATCGGACAATGCATATAGATACTGCGGCGTAACCCTTCACTACATGTGCGCATACAATAATTCGCCTCTGAAGGAATCCGCGATAAGTTAATGAGGTCAGAAGTTATATTTTAAGAAACTGCCACAAACTCAAAAATGTTATTACACTTAACTACACATAGCTTTAGTGACGCATGTCTCGCATTTACGAGAACAAAGACTTTATGTATTGCTTTATTTAATGCTAGCAAAGGAAAACCTTAATATGAGAGATATCAGCAGTAGGACAAATTGTAAACCCACCACTTGAAATTAAATACAAAGAAAGCAAGCACGGGGTTTGTAACCCGAGTGCAGCGTGTCTACAAACGCTGCGCCTGTTTTGCCTACTTTCCATGCAGGACCCGTCGTCGCTTCGACGGTTGTCCCGAGTGGCCTCGCTCATGCCTCACTAGGCATGCTTGATTCAGGCACTCGCGACCTCGTGTTCTACAGCACCATGCACTCGATGTCGACGGGTTAAAACCCATCGGTGCTTGCAGCTCTCGCAATTGTCGCTTCTTCCCTGCATGTATGAGGGCTTTCGCGTGTACTTCGATTACTGCCTTTGTGGTCAGATCGCTCCATGCAAGCCGATCAACCGCCACCGATTCCCCTGACCTGCAATCAAACTTAGAAGGTGAAAGGCTCACTTTGATCATGTCCTGGTAAAGTAACGTTCGTTTCCTTACATGCCGCTTCTCAATACTCAGCTGACCATATAATAATTGTTTCATTATCCGCGACGAATGCATCCGGCTTACATGACCCAGCCACCTCAGGTGTCGCAGCAAAAGTATGCAGTCATTTGCACACATTCCAATTCGTCGCAACACTTCCGTGTCCGCAACTATGCCGCCCCATCCAATGCGCAGAATCCGTTGCAAACAAGGTTGTTTGAACCGCTACATACACCCACACACTTCTGTACTTACATACCCTCTACACAAATTTACACTGATACGGCAAACCTATCGGACGTTAGCGCATGCGTGATCACGTATTAGTATGTCTAAAATGAACATGCCCGCAACGGTGAGCCAAGCCCTGTAGAGAATAATACAGTTATTCAATTAGTTATTTACTTATTTATTGTGATTGAATTGCATTTTGCAGCCGTACCTTGGTACTGCAAGGCAATAGGCATCAGCAGGACGCCGGTACGCAGTACCGACGCTTTGTGTTCGCGCAACCATCACGGTCGCAAGTACGCTAAGGATACCGCGAGGGTCGCTCTACTGCTACGCAGGATACAACCCGCGCCGTCAAATTATAAGATAACCACATCCTCTTTAGGACGGTGGTATTTGCTCTAAGCCCATGCAGAAGCCGCGGAAGTTAAGCAAAAGCGAAGGATCTTATTTCGAAATACCGGGGGCCCTTTTTCGCCTACCGCTGTTGGAAACAGAACGCTCGTTAGACGGAAGACTGTATGGTCCTTGGAACATGACCAGCTCTAAATTAGGCATTCCGTTGTCCTCTAGCTTATATTCCTTGATAAATGGACGACCGTTAAGCAAAACGATCTCGTGGCAAAAGCATCGCTGAAAACCTGCCTTCGGTAAAAGTTCTCGAAAAATCTGCGATTGCCGAGTTCCAGCTGTCAATTGTTCTACGCCATGTACAGAGTTCAAACCTCAGCTCCCTGACTAACCCCGTGAATGATACTCAACCTCTTTCAACTTAGGTACCAAAAAGGCGAAAAATCCAAAAATGCTAATTAAGTTCATTTAAGTAAACAACTAAATTTATTTTTACTCTCAACTACGCGATGCATGCCAATTAAATCACCATCAAAGTAATAGTACAACAATTGCTTAAGCAATGTGCGATAGGATCTTCATGTATGCAGATCCATAAAGTTCGGTATGTAATTAATTGTGTTGCTTGTGTTTGTAAATGTGTAACTGTCCTTTTGAAGGAGTCCAAGCGCGTTGAAGGTATCTGAAGAAATAGTTGAGGTCTGTGGATCTGATAAACTTGTCAGCGTAAGCTTAAACAATCTTTTAAATAAATAACTAAGTGGTATATTCTCGGTAAAACGAGACACACCTGTAACGGCGCGATCAAATATGCATACAAGCATAGATTCCATGGTATGTTAAAACATTTCGTTTTAATGAAAGATATAAACGAAAAAATGTAGTCCATACGAGTAAGCATGTTGTCAGGTAATAGTCAGTCCAAGGAACATGATGGCGCTGGAGCGCGCAAAAATCAGTCATAATAGTTGCGTCAAGATTCACGTTGGGCGTAATCACGTTATGTAGTACTCCATGAACACAAGAGCCCAAACAAGGTTTTGGTTCAATCAATGACCAGTAAGCAGTCGGACTGATCTGTGCTCCATCAAAGCATTCTGCATGGTAAAGCTAGTTGCACAGCTTGGATGTAGAAAGCTGAGGACTGCGTCAGTGTGAAATGTTTACCTGTGACTTTATTTAGTGGCGAGTCACATCCGCCACGTTGCACTGTCGTTATGCGGACATTTGTGGCTTTTTGTAGGGAGAATGCTTGCCAGGCGAAAACCCACGATGTCCTGGAACACTGCCATAGCTTCCGTTGAACAGTAGTGCTAGCCGTCTATGTATTCCATAGACCGATTTTGCACTCTATTATCCGCAGTCGGTCAACAGCCAAAATTCTTCCTTGGTTAGCCGAATAGCTTTGTAATGATACAGCAATAGTCGTTGAAACCGGTCAATGATGCAAAAGAGGCGCAGAGTCGAATGACAAATGATGCAGGTGAGTAAACACATTGTTAAAAGAGGCCGATTTTTTCTGTTATACTCTTGTCCGGCTCGCAAACTGTGTCCAGCTATCCACGTTGGTTTTGTCTTAGGGGTGGTGAGTGCAGTGGTTCATTGTGGCTGAATATGTCCCTAACAGACGAGAGGCTATTCCTTGATCCAATGCGGGCTCGTTACGAGTTTCTTACATTGCAAATTAGAATCGGAATTCCCTTAAACGTCAGGGTAATTGTCCATGGTCAAGCAAAAACTCAATGAAAAGCCATCGGGCAGTCACTTGTACGAGCACAGCGCTGTCCGCGCAATGACATAAGAGAAGCTCAGGGTGACTGTGGAAACGGAATGTTTGAGGCAGTGAAGGTAATCACACCAGAATTGTTTGTCTTCGGTTGCGGAACAGGGGATCCATGGAAATATATTATGCCAGGTGAGTAAATTGTTATACTATGAGTACGAGGCTAACTAAACCCATTTGCTTCGACCCCGTGAAGGTAGCGTCTCCAGAATAGCGGAAAGCTCTCCATTTGGAACAGTGTATGTTCTTCATCTCCCGGAGAAATGATCGTGTTTAAAGCCGCTGGCTGTTGAGGATGGGTCGGCCAGTCACAGTGGATAAACCTTCTTGTTCTGCCGGATGTAACTGGAAATCTCGAGAAAAAACGTGCAACGGAACAGAGGCAGCCAAACAGACAGCAATGAATCAAGAAGCACTATCAAAGACTGGTGAATCGCAACGGTGCCTATGATACCTTAAAACTTATGTAATTTTGTTTAGTATACATGATTTGCAAGCGCGTTCTTTACATCACTTCTTTCGTGTGGCTCAAACTACAACTACTACATATGCGGATGGTTCTGCAGGTGCAGGGTCAAGAGACCGGTATAACAAAACGTGGTTACAAACTGTAAGCGAATAATACGATCGTTGGAGAGAAACAGGCAAACCGATGCTGATGACAGTAGTCCGAATGCGGGAGGCATCTTAGGCGAAACTAAGGACAACTAGGTTGAGACCGAATGCGGGAGCAACTGTACATATAGCAACGTTCCGAGAGGAGAAGGAACTTCAAGGAATCGGCGAGGAGCGGACGAATGCGGAGGAAGTGCGAAGAGTAATTCGTGTGTAATTACGCTAAAACGCTTATAATTCCTTAGTCCAAAAGCCGTCAGAATCTAGAGAAAAGGGTCACAGAGGGCCAAAACTGTCGTGCATTGGGAGTCGTTATTCCACGTACGGACAAACTAATAGGCAAATGCGAACAAAAGGTAAAGAGCAGAGGCATATGAAGAGAGGTAAGGTGAGCATACTGAAGGAAGTAACAGTCAAGAAAAACTTAGCAATGGTTCGAGTGCCGCCAGTAATCAGAAGCGAGGTCGGAGCGGAGGAGACCATACCCACGAGGATAACTTGGTTCGGCGCAATGATTGTAAGCCGTGGGAAGAAAAGTGAAGAGAAATAACAGTGAAGGCCATGTATAGAAGGAAAATAAAAGCCACGAGAGTCTAGACGTAAGTAGAAAAGAGCTAAGTTGCTGTCAGACCCTGATCGGAACTGGCACGGCCATCTGGGAGTGGTAGGAGTGCAGAAGGCCGCTCAGATAAGAATAGATTAGTTGGCACACTGAGATCTGGTCACACAACTGTGGGGAGGAGGCCAGCGGAAATAGACCGGTTAAATATCAGAGGCTATATTATACAGGGGTAATTAGGACCGGAAAGCTTCTCAAAGTGAGGGAGACCGGTCAGACGACACTTGGTTAGTCGGTGCATTGAGATTGGGTCGTACAGATAAAATAAAACAAAAATAGAGAGGGTCAGCAGTAATGGGTAGGAAAGCGAGGGAAGAATCTGTTTTGACATCGGATGAGCAAGTTCAGCAGGTTCTTGAGGTAATAAAAACCGCTTTGAGTCTACAGAGTCTAGACCGTTAACCTCCAGGTAGACTAGGAGTGGTCACAGAGATGCAGACTAGTCAGATGAGGATACGTTAAGGAAGAGCACTGAGATTTGGCTGCCCGATTGAAGAATTGAAAACAAAGGGCGCAGTGAGGAGATGAAAGTCAGGATGAAAAAGGTTCACTGCTAAAGTGCGGAGAAGCCAACGGTGCTCAAGTGCGAAGAAGTATGAATTGTTCAGTTCTGAACAATCGTCGGTACTATCCCAGTAGTCTGAGAGAACTCAGAGAGCAGGAGACCGATCAGATGAGATTGGATTAGTCGACACATCCGGAGGCCTGGTAGTAGTCCCAGAGAATTTGACTGATCGGATGAGGATAAATTAGGGCAGGGCACTGAGCGTTTTGTAATTAGCCCCGGTGTTGTATAGGAAATCTGATGGAAAGTCTCACGCTCTTTGATACGTTGGCTCCACCGCCAAATCTTATAGCACCAGGTATCGCGAGCATCTCGCGCAGCCGTGTCGCATGCTTGAACCTATAACGAATTGTGTTCAGTGCAATTAACCAAGCTCACTAACTATGGCCTGGCACAAGGGAGATCCGCATCACGGCTGCTATGCATCTGCGACTCGCCATTTTGCGTGGCATAGCAGCGTATTTGTGGAGCGGCGATCCCACAATAAACGAGCATGTTCATGTTAAGTTGAGACCGGAACGCTGGGATAATCCAGTGAATCTTCCTTAATTTGCGTATCGTTGAGGCAGGAATATCTACTTCAGCTTAATGTTGGATAGTCTGAAAGCAAACCGCATCACACCCTGTCCAACTACTTAATGTACACATTTCCTGCCCAGCAGAACCTGTTAGGCCGGTTTATGCAAGGTATGAAAGAAAGAAGGGTAATCCAAGCATGTCTTGTAACCTGACGGCGCAGGTTTGAGCCCGCTTAGAAGCAGAGCGACCTGCGCAGTATCCTTAGCTTAAGTGCAACTGGTTGTGTTTGGGCGGCAGCGGAACGTCGGAGCTGCGTACCGGCGTACTGCTAATGCCTATTTCATTTTTCCACCAAAATCGCCGTTGAGCCGACAGGGAATGCTGTGGATTGTTCTGCCAAAGAAAAGCCATGTTAACACACAGGATTTGGCTGGTCAATTAAACAATGCCCACGTGCCTTTCAATAACAGTCTCCGATGTGCCAAACAAGTGAATAGAAGAAAACGTAAGAAAATGAAGGGAAAGACAACGTACTAAACTACCTAAGCGATGTTGCGAGTCAAGAAGAACTGAAATAAAGAGTGGTAGACCAAACTAGACGAGTGAAAGTTTAAGGCCTAAAGGGGATGATTTGAAACTGTAGACGAAGCGCGTCCAGTCAATTATCAAACTCCATCACCGTTAGTGCCAATAAAGCTTCTGCGGGCACCGCGGTCCACCGTCCTATGACTGTACGCGATAACCGAAATGCTACCCAAAGGTTGCGATGCTTTTGCCATTAAAGCAATCCGAAGCGAATACGCACGCAAATTGCGCACTCACAACAAAAGCACGGTACAGAATTACAAATTCAACATAAATACGGTGGGAACCTATAGCTCCAACCCCGGGGAAATTTAGAATATACGGCCACCGACACGAGATCTACTGTCACGCCAACCAAGACAGACCAATACGCCTTGAAAATTCTTCTTTGGTTCAGGTCATTCAAAAACCTTGCCAAGTCAGCCAATCACGGCGCTCGTTTCAAGTTCAAATTTAGGTGGGAGAGGATTGAAAAAGGTATCCTATGGATGTTGGATTATGAAAGCGTCTTCGATCCGGGGTGATTTTCTGCGATTCTATTATTTTTCTGAGACTCTACAAATTGTCCGTGCGTCATATCACTGTCAACCAATCCGTGCCTACGTGTCCAACATCAGCAGCCCTCGCTGTGCATGTCACGTGCACTGGAAATGAAACAAAAGAGAAGAAAATGAAAGGAAACTGAGAAACAGGACGAAAAACAAACACTGCAAATCAAGACAATAGACAAACTGGAAAGTTGTAATTCACGCTAAGGTGCGAAGGAAAATAGTTGGAGCTGCAAACGTGTGGTGTTAAGTCTATGTTCAGACGTCTTAAACATCGGTGTCAACACTACATCATCAGATAGGTCAATCCGATTGTTAATTACCTCACAGGACAAATGGATATCGGCCTATTTACCCCATCGGAACGAGGTTAGTGGGCTTCATTGGATACCCTTGAAGAGTCGGCAATCCAGCCGAAAGGACAAGACGCGGTAAGTCCGGACCAATCTCACCCGACAAGTTGCGATAAGTACAAATGTGCTCAACCCAGTGAAGCCATTAGTGCATAGAAAGAAGACTCAGACTGAGCAGTCAAACATGGTATGGCATACCTCGTAGCCCACGCACTGTGTTTGTGCCCATCCTCAAAACCCGCTCCACTACCATTCGTCCCGCACTAAGCAGAGGGGCAGGCTTGCGCGCAGTGCTCTATGTAGGGTCGGATGATAGCAGGGTAAAGGTTAGCAACTTATCTCCCGATCCTCCACAGCACCCTGAACCTCTTGGAAGCAGACTTTGGCGAGTTTGCGCTCGAATTGAGATTCAATGTCACGGTGACGCCAGTGTCAGCTTGCTCGGATACGTTTGGCAATTTTTTACCCCCTAAGACGTACGGCTTGATGGGCCACTATCCCCAGTGCGCAAAACTGAGCACGTTGAAATGTGCATGATTACTTGGCACAAAGTGCACCAATGCCCGAGTTTATCAAGCGCACTCTACAGGACCCGGGAGGCACTTGGGTGACTGACCGTGCCCCAAAACGTAAGGTCATCTGCGAACATGAGCGACGGCACCAGCATCTCTCAGGCAAGCCATTAGGGTACCAGGTAAACACCAGTAGACCAACGACGACCCGTTCGCTACGTCACTACGAACGAAATGTCTAGGTACCGTACTCGTGCCCCCACGAACGCACATCTCCCTACTTCTCGAAAAGCAAACATTCACTGTAGCGTGTACCTGGAGATACAGTATGATTGCGGTTTACCCAAAAGGCAGGAACGTGAGGCGGTGCTGAAAGCTTCAGCAAAGTTAATGAAAAACACATCGACCGCCTCGCCACGATCCGAGTTGTCGGTCCAGCATACCCAAGAATACAACAAATTGACAAGCAAGAGTAACCTTCATGAAAATCAGGCTGAGACAAACTAAGCTTTTTTAACGTTCTCAGGCAGGCTTTCGTGGCATTGCATACCAAATTCTCCAGTAATTTGACTAGCACCCTAGTCAACGTGACCGGTCTGTAGTTTACAGAGATGTTTTTGTCACCCTTCCTGAAAATAAGACGTACTGTCCGTTCTTTCATTTCAGAGGGTAAGGAGCAGTGGAGCAGGGACTTCTCAATCAAGCGTGTGATCGGCTCACAAAGCTCAGCTGCGAGTTCATACAATAACAATGTGAATAGCATCTGCCATAAGCGCTTTGGCATGATTTAGTTATCGTAGTTGCAAGAGCAGCTAAGTGCCCTAACAGCAATATCCGTCAGCAGAAAGTCAGATAGAATTCTCACCAGCAATTCAACAGGTGGAAAACAATATTCTGCATCAAATGCACGCGTATACTGCTTGGCAAGCAACCTAGCCTTTGCGTAGTCCGTTACAGTAACCTCGCGGCGGTAACAAACAAGACTGGAAGGTGTGAATTCGGTTTTGTCCACTACTTGATCTAGGCGTAGAAAGCATTTGGAGTTACCGAGTCTGAGTCGGCCAGCCGCGTTTCATAGCATATGCGAGACGCACGCAGCTGTTGTTTGTAGACGTTCCGTGTTTCTATATGGTGCCGTAAAGTGCTCTCTGAAAGAGCTGACTAATACGTCCGGCAGCATTTGTTCCGCATTTTCATCAGTCGACGTGCAGCTGAATCAACCTATGGAGGTTTTGCCTTTTTCAGCCTTCCTCACAGCAATAGGGTTGTAAAGCAAAACACCTCAGGCAGGTCGCACTTGAAGTAATCTCAAGCGGCCTGCAAGTCATTTTCCACAGTGATGATGCAGCGTAAAGTGGCGACCTTTGATCTAATCGCAGGGAAATCCGCTCGTCATATACTTGGACTACGAATGTTGTTCTCAGTATAGCCACGGAAATGGCACACTTATAGGAAAAGCGGGCGTGCTTGCTGGCTCTCAGAGGCGGTTCATAAGTAAGTGCATTTAAATAATCTAGAGGCAGCGAAGGTTAGAACTAAGACAATCGAGGTTTGACCTACCATGAACCTAATGGGCTGATCAACAAACTGGTGTAAGGGTAACAGCAACGTCAGAAAAATAGCAGCATTCAGCCCACCTGCTGCTGACTGATGTGTAAAGGTTTGTCAGGGTATCTCCAGGAGGTTAAAATCACCCATAATGAGGCACACGGTAGTTAACTGGTTGCAAAAGAAGTCCGTGAGTCAATGCGGTGCTTTCGGGAACCCTATATACTGACACAATGGTTAGCTGCTTGAAGTTACTCACTTACAACGGAAGGTCCTCTGTAGCCTATCCGATGTGAAACATGCACAGCTTGGAAAGGAATAAGAGTTTTGAGATAAAGAGCTTCGCCTCCTCCACGACGGGCAAATGCGCGGTCAGCACACAGTAATGCCTACCCTGGTAAGCTTACCTCAGTGTCTACAACGTCGGATGACCACCACGTTACGGTGAATTCAAGGACGTCACGTCGAGATTAGTCTACAAGAGCACTGACCTCACACATCCTGTACCGCAAGCTACGCAAGTTACGAAGAGCTAAATGAAGGCTATCGGTATAGTGTGATCGGGATCCTGCGCCATTAGAATGGGTTCTGGCAGGGCATTAATCGATCGCCAGCTCACCACCCGTAAAGGTATTAACTGAAAACCCTGATCCCTAGCGTCACGGTGCGCTTTAAGGTTTTGGAAGCTACCTACAGCTTCAGTCTGTCTGCCAAACGAAGTTCCGACTGTACGCTGATCCCAGAGCCCTTAAACTTAATAGTAATGCTTTCGGAGATTGCTGCCAACGCGTTGACAATTTTTGACCTGTATCGCAAGTAACGCCAACAAACGTTCCTCCGAAATTTCGTTAAAACTAAAGGGATGGTACATTGTAATGTATGCGTTTACATCTAACTTACAACTCAAGAATTCGGGTGCATTGGGCCCTTAAATATTTGCGTATGTTAGCAGATTACAGCTTGCTTAGGATGCTTCTGAAGATGAATGCAGTGCATGTTAAGATGGATAGATTGTGAACGTTGTTCTGTACTATCCTCTGTAGAACAGGTTCCTGGTAACGACAAGGACATCGGACTGTTAACGAATAGTAAGCGAAGCTCAACCACCGAATTTTAAACGCATATACGAAGACGATGTTCAGATAAGCCAAATACCAGAACAACCAAACGGAGCGTAAACACGTGTGTTCGGCTCCAGGACAAGAGCAAAAGTGCTAACCGGAACAAGCCTACATAAACAAGTCGCTATTAAAGGTAGACCCAGTAATGGTTTTAAGGTTTGCTTCGTCATGAATACGATATACATAGAGATAGGAAAGAGAATAAGACGGGTACTAAAAATAACGTATGGTTTAAATAAACCAGTGTGGTTTCACTTGCGTTACAGTCCATCACTCCGAGTGACGCAGATTGCAGATGATTACAGCCTGCTTGGAGAGTTTCCGAAGATGAATACAACGCAGGTTATGAGGGATAGATTGTAACAGTTCTTCATCTGCTCGAGTAAGGCGCCAGAAGATACAAGTGTTGAATCCTTCTGTTCCATACCCTGTTGTCGATCTCCATTACTTAGACTAACGGCAAAAGGTTCTGGACGAACAAATGCGTAATATTTTATCGCTTGACTACATGACCATAATTTCGCAATCTAACCTTAGCTTTACATTTTACATGTCTCTCGGTATCTTTTCACCAGATAGCAATATCCATGTGTTCTTATTAACTGCGAACACTTCCAAGATGTTTGAGATAAGGCCATTTACCTACCTATGGAGTCGCTGTGCATTTTGATCCGCTCCAACGTGTGAACAGTGTCACACGGCTTTACTCAGTACACGTATCTTGTGCACTTCACGCATTTCCCGTGCCGTACGATGACAAAGTCCAACAGGTGAGCGTGACCACTCCGTGGGTGCGTCCAACTTCCCATAACCCTCGCACTTAGGGCAAAAAGAGCGTGCGCGATCGTCAATTGGCACACAGCGAGAGTAGCCTGTCAGGGTTCGCATTCCCTGCCTCAATGCCAGGCGGACAGACGACATCTGTCCACACCGACAAATCACGCCCAACGCGCGCGTTGAAATCACCCAGCAGAAATAGTCGGCTGCTCCTCTGCACAGACCGGATCACGAAGATAACTTGGCGTTGAACTACACGCGTGTCATCAGGCTAGGAGGTGGTGTCACCGTACGTGTTTATACAAGTGACCAACTTGCCTCCTCCGAGTCGTATTCGAATTGTCATCACTTGCGTGCTGACACCTGTTGGTTTACTCATCAGCTGGCCATTTAGCCGAGCGGATAGTGCAAATCCGGCCCTGTGTTCTCGTGCTACTGAGGCGGCGTTCCGTACTTAGTAGCACGTGTAGCAACGTATGCAACTTACCTTGCTTAGCCAGCCGGGTCTCGCTGCGCATGGCAATACTGAGGTTGTAGCGCGTCAGTTCCATGGCGACCGATGCAATGCGTATCTCGGGGCGGTCACTTGAGTTCCGGTCCCGTAGTGTGTGCACGGTCCTGCAACCGAGGTTGAGGGTTTTGCGTGCAGGGCATTAGATTGCATTGGTGGGCAATCGCAAGCGTGGTTGAGGTTGTGGCACGGAGGTTGGCCTGAGGGACTCCATTCGGAGCATTTGACTCCATAGCCTGGCCCACAAGGCAGTGCGTGTGCAGATCCAGCTCCAAAGTGTGATTGCAGAGACCCTATTTGATCTGCTTGAGGTCGGCCACCCACCGCCTTTGGAGATCTTGTAACACGTACAGACAATCAGGAAAACTACGTACGCAACATAAATATGTAGGGTTATTTATTTTAAATAATCAGTGGAGGACGCACTCATCCACTTACACTTTCTCAGTTACCGCTCTGTCTCTATCTTACACCTGGAGTCTAACATGGATTTGTTTAATGGTAACTGTGGGTACCGTTCATCTAAACTGACTGCAGGAATACAGCGGGGCCATCCTTACATATTTAAACTACTAACTGTTTACTATTAGTATTATTATCAGTACTATCATTTTTGTTATTTTGGTATCCCCACCAATATCCAACGGCACTTGTAAAGTAGTGCTTCTTAACCCCGTACAACTTCATTGTTCATTGTGCAAAGAACAAATTGTGTAACCACGCTCACTACTCTTTCTTTTTTGTTATAACGGTTTACTTGTTATGGAGAACTTGAAAACGATTATCCCTTTGATACCCACGTCAACAGCCAAAACCTCCGACGCAATGACTGTTGCCTTATATATGTAGACGATTGTCACCATACAACTAATGTGTGAGACCCTATTATAAATGATTTTAATTTGTTTAGGTTAAGTGGAACAATTCTGCAATCTGCTTGCAATATCTAGATTGATATTATTATTTCCCTTTCCCTGAACTTCGATATTTAGTTGATGTGTTGAACAAAAGTGTACTGGGTATTAGGCGTGTCTCCTTCAAGCCCACTCAGAACACAATTCTGTCACATATGACGTAAAAGCTGAAGTTACGATACATAATTAAAAGTGCCAACAACTTTAGTTTATTAATCCAGCAGAATAAAATAATGTCATCCTTAGAATCAAATCGGTCCTCAAAACTTCTCACCGACAAGATCAATGAATTAGTCTCCTGCAACAAACCAAAGAAAAAGAGCGAATTGTTTTAGGTCAGGAGCAACCTCAAACATGACACAACGCGTTCTCTTGTACTGTCTGAAAACAACTTTGCCGCAAACATAGCTTGGATGTTAGTGGCTTTCGGCGATTATTTCTCATCGTGTTCCACAGTGCTTATAGCAATGGCCAAAATTCCCGCTTAAACTGCAAACTACATCAGTACTACTGAATCTGATCAATCGTATATAAGAAATACGGTTAATAATGATATCGAGATTCCATCCTGCTTTTAATTGTATACCTACTGTGTGCTCAAATTCGTAGGGCCTGTTATCCGTGTACCGCATCAAAGTATTTTTACTTTATCCATGAAGTCTAATTTCTTGCAGATGAGGATTAATATGCGCTGATTACACTAAGGCATCAAATTGGTGCCCGTCAAGTACACATACGCCATTGGCTCATCAGCCTAACTTCCATTCAGTGTAGAGCAATGCATACGGCTATAAAAGGCAAAATCGTCGATTTCAGACCGATCAAGCATTTAGCAAACACTTCCTGGCACTGATCTATGAGAACACCGTCACATGCCACTTGTTGAGTAAAATTTCTAAACTAGTTACTAGTTTCATTGAACGTGGTAAGCGCCTGCTCATAATGTTTTTTGAAATGCTTACAGCGTGAATACTGCATGTAAAGATTATATCGAAAGTGCATCCCTTCAACATAACCAACAATTTAAATTCTTTGTTGTCGTCGTGTCTTGCTGGTCAGTATCAGGCAGTTAAAGTTATACGCAATACTTCAACTAGTATAAAAGTCACGAGCGTCGTGATCCAGGGAGGTGTTCCAGGGTTTCTCATACTTTTGATGTACAATAACGGCGTCTTCCATGTCACCAAACACGGCAGACCATATGTATCCACCGGTGACATTAAAACCCTAAATGAGTTCTATTCAGACAATGTCATTATCGACCTAGCCGACACACAAGCCGCTCTGATCAGTGATGTATCACGGGATAAATGTAACAGCTTGACTCGTCCCGTAAGATAGTTGGGATGAATGCGATGAAAGCAAAATATAGGTGAGTCATTTACTGAGCGTCCATCGAAAGGAATACGTCAATAAAATAAGGTCATTGTGAAATAATAATCAAGCGTAAGCCTGCAGAAATACATGGGGCTGTGGTCGTTGATGTAAAGCGTGAGCAAAGTAAAATGTGGTCGCTCACTTATGCGCCATCTTCTTGGGTCCTTGTAACATAAATGCTGTAGAAGGGAATGAATGTCGTAATTTAGGTAGCTAAGTATTAGGAGCTAAGAACAACATCCAATGATTTTTAAATTATCCAAAGTAGGGGAGGATACAACTGAGTCTGGAAGTGCATTCCAGGGTTGTCAAAACCGATGGGATAACTAATTCCGTCGACACTCTAGACGGCTAAATCGTTCTTTCAATTTCAATCACTTATCGCTTAAATGCTTGTTGTGGCTAAGTTGCAGCAAACAAGCTGGTAGGTTTGTGCAGCAACTAGGAAATCGAACTCTCATCCGAAAATTGCAGCCGCATATGCAATCGACGCAGTGTAGCAAAGAATTATTTTGCTGCAGGACGGTAAAAACCCTTTACCTTTCTCAAAATTGGTAATCTCTGCCTACCGTACTCGTGCCGATCAGATGCAGGATATTGTTGCAAATACCGGTAAACTAACAAGCTTTATAATAAAATGCTTTGTTTTGCATGAATTTAGAATCTATCTGTATACGACACGTACTCGTAACCTACTAAAAATTTGCACAATGATATACGCCAATTGGAAAGAATGCAACGGAGAAATAAGAGAAATTATACAACGCTCCTTTACGGAACGTCTAATGAGAAACTGGTGGTCTTACTTATTATACCCGCTGCTGTGCCATGAACATAGAGCACCACGGCTGAGGAAACTAAGAGTTAACCGGTGCTTCATGTTTGATATTATACACAGACACGTCTTGATCTCAGACAGCCAAGTTGTACATCGGCTTTCCCTCGAATACATTATATGGGGAATAGACACAGCAACTTACGAAGCAAAATAGCAGGAACTAGCATTAGATCAAATGCCTTTCGTAGCAGCTACATAGTTTTATGGACCATGTTACCAAAGAATAGAAGAACGTGAAACTGAATGTTTTTGTACTCTAGTTAACAGAGAATTGACGGTGCAAAAAGTGATAGACATGCTCAACATAGAGCTGAGTATAAAAGCTTTGCTGGAAAATACGTCCAATGCCAAATAACAGATGAATTATCCAAGTGCTTTGAAGTCAAACTACCACTACCACAAATTTTGATCACAAAAATCCTTTTCCTGCAATTCTCTCTTTTTCTCCGAGAGCATGAACGAGTAAGTCTTGAAGTGATTATGAAAAACCAGCGGATATCACTGACTACGCAAGTTGACTGCACCTATACAGTAGCACGGCTGAAACATCTGCTTGTATACACTACTTTTATAAACCGATTCAACGCACCCTACCTGGCGATCTCATGGCAACTTGGTCGAATTATTCACACGGTCTCGCGTCATCGTGATATAAGTTATTATTTTATTTATGTTCACCTTAACACGCTTTTTACAATCCTACTGTAATGTGAACTTCTTCCACTTTCGCGGAGGCAACAGCCCATGAACATAAAGCGTCTTTTTGCCCGCAGCTATCGATTCCCGTTTCTCTAGAACATGCAAATGATGAAGCAGTTGACAATTCATATATGTTGGAATGCCGCCATTATTTCTTTTCCCTTCGTGTGTGCCAACATTAGAATGCTGTTCCAAGGTAAGTTGTTTCTCCCCCCCCGCGCTAACGGTGTTCCAGTGACATCAGGATGATTGGATCATCTACTTACATTACGCTATGTAATCATTAAATAAATAAATAAATTGTATATGGCTCGACGAGGCGAGAAGCCGTTCCCAGAAGGGACGGATCAAATAATGGTACAGCAGTTTCATACCATGGTAGAATAAATTTAAAAAAAGGTGAGCACAAAATGAAAATTTGTGTAGCGCGTTGCGGTCCAAAATATTCACATTCCTCTTGTTCTATCGTCTGACAAGTTTTTAGCAGTCACATGAGAGTTGATCGCACATGAAAAAAAGAGAGAATAAATTGCTGCGTGCCAACAAAATATAACCACTTGTGCACTTGACCACATGCATTTTCAGGCACCATTAACTCCGTTCTCAAAAGCGTTATCTAAGGACTGTGCTGCTCGAAACATTATTATCACATTTTGAATGGCTAAATGATCTTTTATCGAAAGCTTAAAAAAGCGCAATGTGCAACAAGTTCTGATAGCTCTTGGAAGTTTGTTCCAAAGCTTTGAACTGTGTATCAAGAAGAAACGCTCCCTAATTCGCGTATTGAATTTTGGAATCATGACCGTTGTCTCCTTATTTCGTAGCTCGTATCTAGTGTTAACGGACATATGGAGACAGTTAGCATAATTGTGCATATGATGTTGAATTATTCTGTACAGGAAACACAAGTTCATCTTCATTATACGTAGCCAAAGTAGGTCAAACAAACGCGACGCAACGGTGCTTATTCTCAGCTTTGGTACTTTGCTATTTACACGCTGTTGCTGTGGAATATCGTTCGGCTATACTACAACTACATTCATCAATTACATCAGTCAAAGAAAGCAGCGCGAGCGCGCGTTCTCGCTTCTTTTGTTTTTAAGACAAGCCTTCCTCGTATTACTTCGCCACACTATGGTGCACCCAGACTTATTCGAGTAACACTAGAATCCTCCACCGACGTAGAAAACGTTTTGCTCTCCGCAGGCGCGCTAAAACACGGATCCTGTGGGATACGTATCTATCCTGATGTCCCTTGGAGCGCGCAACAGTAAAAAAGAAACACCAAAGAGGGGCACAGCAAGCAAGACCGCTTAAACACAATCTTCATACATGGCGTGCCAAAACATCCTTCTAACTATGTTCAACAGACCGGAAAGCACGATTTAGAACAGTGGCGGTTCATTCGTGAAACACTTTCTTTAGATAATGTTGTGGCATTATCGCTCACTAGGATACCTCTCTCACCAAATTATAGAGGATGCGGCCCTAGAATCCTAAAAATGGTGGTTCTGTCAGAGAAACAAGCAAAGGATGCTTTAGATCGATGGCGGAGAAATCGGAAAAATCTTCCATCCGAAATTCGGTTAAAGGTCGCAAACACTTTGCACAGCCCAAATATTAAAGCAACTGAACTAGCAAGCATACCGACGAATGTACAAAAGCGTAACTTGACTGCTGCTTTAATGGACTCTGACGTAGGTCCAAACGAAGGTGGGGATGCGCCTTGGCCGAATCAAGTTGCAAACGAGGTATCAATGTCGTATCAAAAAAAACGAGCAACTGCCGACCTTCCATCGGTCACCATTCTCCCACGCATGACCGCTTCAACCCTCTGTGGACTCCTAGAGACCGAGAAACTGGCCTGCTTTTATACGAATGCTCAGGGTCCTACAAACAAGATGACTGAACTGAAAGATCGCCAAGCTTCCGGCTCGTATGATGTCATTGGTATCACCGAGGCGGGTTTGCACACGGGAATGACGGACGCTGAAGTTTCGCTACCCGGCATGTCGCTGATCCGGAACGACAGGCTCACCAAAGGAGGAGGGGTAATCCTGTATTACCGAAGCGGTTTACAGTGTGAAGCCGTGGAGGATTCAGACTCGCAGTTCCCCGACTCTCTTTGGTGCCGCTTGCATTTAAAAGGCAGGGACGCTTGCCTTATTGTCTTGGTGTACCGCGCCCCTAACTCAACACCCGAAACCGACTACCACCTAGCGGCTGCTTTAAGGTGCAGTTTACAACCAACGTACACTCACATTCTTATCATGGGTGATTTCAACGTACATTGTTTAGAAGCCCCTGCCACGATCGGAGAACAATTCAAAACCGATTTACAAGATCTAGTAATTACTGCTCCTCTTTACACTCCCATCACTTTGCCTACTCGGTTCAGAACTGGTAACAGGCCATCTGTGCTGGATCTTGTGCTTACCAACGAGGAGCATATGATTGATGCGTTGGTTTTAGACTGCCCGTTGGGTCGCAGTGATCACGCCGTGATCAGTTTCAAATTCGTCTGCTATGCAGGATATCTGAATGATAACGATGAGACTGTGCGATCCATCACAAGGTAAGACCGACTCGCCCAGCTCGTCAGCGCCACAAGTTGGTCTTTCCTCGAAGAAGAACCCCCGGAAGTCGCCTGGCTCGAGTTCGTCAACACATTCAGTCAGCTGATTGCACAGGCTTCAGAGATAAAAGCTTGCAATAAGTGCAAATCAGTTTCTTTTGTCAGTAGCAGAACTCGAAAATGGATGACAGTACGCAGCGCGGTATGACGAGTGTACAGAGAATCTCCAGCACCAGAAACTTGGGACAACTACGTAGCCCAACGTAACCACTGCACTCAACTGTTAAGAGAAGACAAAGCCGCCTATCAGCAGAACATCGCAAAAACCCTCAGTTCTAACCACCAACTGCTGTACAAGCACGTTAATAGCCTACAAAAAGTGAGGCAAGGAATTCCTCCACTCAAGACGGCTGATGGTCCAACAAGCATGGCTATGGAATCAGCAAACGCGCCGCAGATGCAATACGCCCTACGTTTCAAAGTGTCATGCCACCAAGCGATCTACCCTGCTTTGTCTTCTGCTCGCCAGGACTAACCCACATTACTTTTGTCGCAGAGGCTGTATTGCAAAAGCAGACGTATCTACGCAAACATAGCTAGCCGGGTGTCGACACCATTCGTCCAGAGGCATTGGGAGCAGCAGCAAGCTAACTGGCAGGACCATTAGCTCAGTTTTTCCAGCACTGCTTAGACCAAAACCAAGTTCCCGCCATGTGGAAGCTTGGAACAATAAGCCCGATTCACAAAGGTGGAAGCAGAACTGTTCCCTCCAACTACTGCCCAGTATCCCTTATTCCTGTAGTCTCCGAGATCATGGAACCTATAGTTGGCGACGCACTGGTGTGCCATCTGGAAAACGGCAACCACATCACTCCCGAACAGCACGGTTTCCGTCGACAGCGGTCATGTACAACTAATTTACTAATTGCACGCAGTAGTTGGACCGAGGCAGCTGACGCTTGAGAAGGTGTTGACGTGATCTACCAGTATTTTTCAAAGACTTTCGACCGTCTAGACCATCGGATACTACTCTCCAAGCTGCAACATTACGGGATCGGAGACCCTCTTTTAAGATGGATCGTCAACTTTCTACTTCAACGGCAATTAGCGGTCAGAATTCGGACCTCTTTATCGGACCCCATATAAGTCGAGTTTGGTGTGCCGCAAGGCTCGGTTCTAGGTCCACGTTTGCTTATGGTGTTTATTGATGAACTTACACAGGGAATCGCTTCGAACTTCCTAATGTTTGCCGACGATATCAAGATCTGGCGCAGGGTCCAGGCAAACGCCGATCAACATGTGCTTCAGAGTGATTTAGATACGGTGTATCAATGGTCGACCCAAAACTTATTGCATTGCAACGTCAGTAAATGCAAGGTGCTTTCCATCCGACATCAGAGCAGCTACTCATACGGACTCGGAACGAATATACTACAACAATCAACTCTCGAACGTGACTTGGGTGTCCTGGTTCAAGATGCCTTGGGTTGCTCTAGGCAATCCGAAAAGGCTTCGAAGACTGGGAACCAACACGTTGGGCTGTTGAGGCGGGTGTTTGGACAAATAAACATCTCTATTTACCGACAAATGCTCAGCGCGTATGTTCGCCCCCATGTCGAATATGCAATTCAAGCCTGGCATCCATGGCTGAAACACGACCTTAATGCACTGGAGCAGCCACAACGCCGGGCCTCTAAGAACGTAATTGGAATGTGCAATCTTTCCTACCAGGAGAGGCTGCAACGACTGGGATTGTTCAGTGGAAGCTATCTCAGACTACGAGACGACCTGATTATGGCATACTTGATTCTGCGAGACCCACATCATGTGTGACGCCCTTGACTGCAACTCAGCCGCAATACAAACCTGAGGGGCCACTCTTTAAAACTCGCAGAACAATACAGTCGTCTGGAGTGCCGCAGAAATTGCTTTCCCATCCGTGTCTGTCACCCGTGGAATGCTCTCCCAGAATCGGTCGTCGCTGCACCGAGTTGGAGGATGCACTCATCTACTTACACTTTGTCACTTAACACTACGTCTCCATCCTACATCTGGAGTATACCATGGAATTATTTGTTGTTAACTGTGGGTGCTGTGAATCTAAGAGGATCGCAGGACTGCGGCGAAGCAAACGAAAGTCCTTATTTTCATATTTAAAGTATTAACTATTTTACTATCCTTATCATTATTGTTATGTTGATATCCCCACCAACTATCCAACGGGACTTGTAAAGTAACGCTTCTTAACCCGTATAAATTCATTGTTCATTACTCTACAGTAAAAAGTCAATACGTGTTCTAAAATATTTTAATAAAGCGGGACATCCGAATCGTTAGAGGCTTCAGTTGACGATTTACACTTATGTTTGCTTTCAGTGCAACCATCCTACGGGACTTGTAAAGCAATCGCTTTTTTCCTGTAATATATCATGGTTCATTGTTTATGTAGATACTACGAGCGGCCATCCGTCTTGCACACTTCCACTCTACAAGTTATTCGCTCCGCCTTCCTTTCGCATAGGAGAAATGTGGTATTGTTTTATCAAATAGCATTACTTTTACTACATTTACGCCACCACATATTTGTTATTCTACTTTGTTTCACTGCTGCCCGCGACTGAGTTTGTCTACGGAAGTGCCAAATTGAAGTTACCAACGCTAATAATTATACATATGCAAGACGCATTGTCAATTTTTCCTTGGCAAAGGATTGCATTACTCAAATAATCATTGATGATGTGGGCTATATGGCTTGACTGTCCATACCATATACAAAGAAAAACAGCTGTAAATGTGAGCTACCAAATTGACGGCTTAATTGTTTGAAAATTCACACAGGCACATAGCTAGCTAAGGCATAGAAGTGCAGTTGAAACTCATCGAGGAGCTAACCCGCATGGAAGCAAGTCCCCAGGGGACGATTCCATGGATGGCCATATTACGTCGGTAACCTATTTGGATTTCTGTACACTAATTACTTTCTGACAGCCTCTCTAACTTCTGAAATTAGGTAAGTGATCAATTAGCCACACAGGCAAATAATAGTTGGAGAACCGCTCTGGAATTAAAAAATATACAGCATCCGCTCCCTGCAATTCCCCCGTGCATCAAGAATCCTAACAACTAGTTGGACTGTACCTCGCACAGAAGAAGAATGCACTGTAGCTTTTTATTCGCCACAAATTCATATTGCTAATGTAAAGTCAGTCGACCTACCAACCACAAAGGCGTGCAAATTTTCCTTTTTAAGTGTTAAAGCGAGTTATTAATACTCTGTTGAAACGCAAGATCAGTTAACCGTCCAACTCATCTTAGGCTTCTTTCATCATCCTAGTCAAAAACGAGAGCAGCCAATTGCGCCCATGTGGCGATTACAGAAAGGTAAAAGCAAGCACACCAAAGATTCCGTTCCAAGTTCCTCAGTAGACAATACCATGCTCGCTCTCGCCTGTTAGCACATTATCGCAAAGTTGGACCCAGGGTCAGGCTACTGGTAGACAGAGCATCATACCGACGACCGATATAAATTAGCGTTAATCGTCCCATCTAAACTGTGTGAGTTACAGGCAATGAGCTTTGGATTAGCTTAGGCACCCTCTAGTTTTCGGCACCTGATTCACAACGCTTTATCCGAACACACGCGAGGCAAGTGTCTGGTTTATTTGGATAACAATATTATTCGTGGTAGGACGGAGGAGGAACATATATAAAGCTTAACTCTCGTTTCTATTTACTAATGAAGCTGCGGTTACTAAGGAAACGTACTAAATCTTAGTTTTTGTAAAAGTATTTGTCAAGCTATATCACATATTATCCGAAGGGGGTATACGCTGCGACACAGCAACGGTTGAGTCCACCCGCTCACAGACATTTTCACAGTGTTGACGAAATATGCAGGTTGCTTAGCCTTTCCTCTTAACTCCGACACTACGTTTGCGAAAATTGCCTCTCTGCCAAATGACCTTTTTCAAACAGATACATTATCCATTTAGAGCACAGCTCCGCAGGAATCGTTTGAGATACCTCGGACCGCGGCGGGCGTAGCACGAGTGCAGGATAATCCATATACGTTATCACCTTTAGGCAGCATTATCTTGAACACGGATGCTAGCCAAAGAGTTATCGGAGCTGTGTTGTTACATTGTAAGCTAAATAGAACGCAGCCAGTCTTTGCGCATGCAAACAGAAGTCTCTCCAAACTGTAGTAGAACTATTACGCCACACACAAAGATATATTCGCATAAATGTACTTTAGTAAAACGTTTCTTCACAAGTTGCAGTTTGTATCGTTCTAGTAAGTTAACCTTCTTTACTCTGTCGTCAGAACTTCCGTGACTGTGAAAAACAATTCGCAAGATGGCAGCAAAAGTGGCAAGAGTGCGGCTTCGAAAGACAGCGCCCTACCCGGGTATAAAGCGTACAAAAGCACACGTTTTTTCACGTTGGTCTACTAAAAAGTATGTACCATGCCCGTCATGCATGAGCAAACGTGTGTGCGCCGTTATCCTTGAGGAGACTAAAACGGAGGAATGGGCTTGGTTAATTTTACCTGACCCAGACTTAGGCCTACTGTACGGCCGTAACGCATGAAGTAAAGACGGACCAACGCACCTAGTGGTGGCAGCTGGTAACTAGGAGAAGAATTGTCTGTAGTCCCATTACGCTCCAACAATGATTCTACATTGTTTTCGAAAATATGGAATCATCCCAGCTAGACTGATGTAGTAGTTACAAAGTCGCAGAACAAGTACTGCGGTGCAACATGGTTTCCGCCAGCATCCCTCATGTAGTAAGAACCAGTTAATTGCACACAATATCCTAGCTGAACCAGTGGATGGAGAAGCATGACTCTATGTGATGCACTTTGATAGCTAAGTACCCGCTTGACTTCCGACATATCATTCAGAATTGTGTCATTTGCGAGATGATCCAGCGTTTATTTGTTAATTTTCTAAACTTGTGGTTGGCTGTAACAGCAAGGCAACTCTGTCTGATGCAGTTGAGGTAGCGGGCAGTATACCAAGGGTTTCAGTGTTAGCTTTCGCATACTGGTGGTATTCATAAGCGATTTATTAAGGGAAATGTTTGATGATTTCCTATTCTTGCCGAACGATATTCACATATATAGCAAGAGATTAGTCAAACAGGTGGTAGAAAGATGCTTTAGCGCGTGTTCGATACGACTTCAAATTGGTCAGATTCAAATAACCGACTTGTAAACATTGTAAATATTGTACTGCTTGAACAATGAACCTTGAATTTATCCGAGTTAAGTAGCGTTGCTTTACAAGTCCCGTTGGATAGTTGTTGGGGATATCGACACGACAATAATGATAATAGTGATGGTAAAACAGTAAGTATTTTAAATATGAAAATAAGGACTTAGCTTTTGCTCCACCGTAGCACTGCAATCCGCTTAGATTCTCAGGACCAGCAGTTAACATCAAATAATTCCATGGTAAACACCACGTATAGGATGGAGAGGTAGCGCTAAGTGCCAAATTGTAAGTGGATGAGTACGTCATCCAAATGTCTCTTAACTACTCTCAGTGTCGGTGCAGAGACGACCGATTCTGGGAGAGCATTCCACTGGCGACAGACATGAACGGAAAAGAAATTTCTGCGGCACTCCAGACTGCTTTACTGTACATCGAGTTTTACTGAGTGACCCTCAGGTTTGTATTGCTGTTGAGTTGCAGTAAATGGCGGGACACATGATGTGGGTATCGCAGAATCATATATGCCATAATCGGGTCGTCTCGTAGTCTGCGATAGCTTCCACTGAATATCCTCAATCTTTGCAGGCACTTCTAGGATGAAAGATTGGACATTCCAATTACGTTCTTAGATGCCCGGCGTTGTGGCTGCTCCAGTGCATTAAGGTCTTGTTTCAGCCATAGTTGCCAGGCTTAAATTGCGTATTCTACATGCCGGCGAACATGCGCACTGAGCATTTGTCGGAATATGGAGCTGTTTATTGGTTTAAACACCCGTCTCTACAGCCTGACGTGTTGATTCTCAATCTTCGAAGTCTTTTCGGATTGTCTGGAGCAACCCAAGTCATCTTGAACCAGGACACCCAAGTCACGTTCGAGAGTTGATTGCTGTAGTATATTCGTTCCGAGCCGGTATTATTAGCTGCTCTAATGTCGGATGGAAAGCACCTTGCATTTACTGACGTTGAAATGCACTAAGTTTCGGGTTGTCCATTGACACATCGTAGTTAAGTCACTCTGAAGCAGGTACTGGTCGGTGTTCGCCTGGATCCTGCGCCAGATCTTGTTATCGTTGTCGAACATTAAAACGTTTGAAGCGATTCCCTGTGCAAGGTCAAAATTAAACACCAAAAGCAAACGTGGACCTAGAACTGAGCCTTGCGGCACACCACACTCAACTTGTACTGGGTCCGATAAAGCTCTCCGAACTCTGACCACTAATTGCCGTTGAAGTAGAAAGTTGGCAATCCAGTTTAAAAGTGTGTCGCTGATCTCGTAATGCCGGAGCTTGGAGAGTAGTATCCGATGGTCTAGACGGTCGAAAGCCTTGGAAAACTCCGGGTAGATCACATCGACGACTTCTCCAGCGTCAGCTGCCTCGGTCCAACTACTGCGTGCGATTAGTAAACTCGTTGTACATGACTGCTGTCAGCGAAAAACGTGTTGCTCAAGCGTAATGATGCTACAGTTTGCCAGGTAGCACACCAGTGCATCGGAAACTATGGATTCCATGACCTTGGAAAGTATAAGAATAAGGGATACTGGGCGTTAGTTGGAGGGCTCGGTACTGCATCTGCCTTTGTGATTCGGGTTTATTATTCTAAGCTTCCACATAGCGGGAACTTGATTCTGGTCTAATCAGCGCCGGAAAATCTGAGCTAAAGGCTGGCTGCTGCTTTCAGTGCCTCTGGACGAATGGTGTCGACCCCCGGCGAGCTGTGTTTGCGTAGAGACGTCAACTTTTGCAATACAGTCTCCGCGATAAAGGCGATGTGGTTTAGTCCCGGCGAGGAGACGACAAATGTTGGATGATCGCTTGGCTGCAAGATCCTTATATTGTATTACCTATGGTACTGGATATTGACCGCGTAATTCGAAATTATAACTCGATTGTTTTCCCTCTATATGGAAGTCAGCTTAAGGCGGGGCTTTGCGTCAGCTCAGAATCGACAAGTACTACAATTGGCATTGTTGTCAGTTCCAATCTCCTGATGGATCTAAATATTGGAATTATGGACATAAATGCTTCCCCAGAAATTCCAAACCCCCCTCGAGTGGTTTGAGCTTTGGTGGCTTACGAAGCATGAATCATGAGAAGAATTGAAAACTGCGCATTTTCTCACTACGATTTGTCGTAAGGTTTATGCAATTATGAAGAATGTGGTATATCTCGAGTTACCGTGGACACTTTCATTTGAGCAGCTGAGAACGCAGTTTCTCCAGTATTTATTGCCAAACAAATGCGTTGTTGCAGAAATAGCCGAGGTTGAGGTACAGCACATCAGTCAAATCAGACTGTTCGTTAATATAGTTTGCGGTTACATACTCAAACCACCCATTGTTCTATTGGTGACAAACTCGATGAGTACATCAGAGATCGCTTAGTCGGTGGAAGTAGTATCTTAACTCCATGTCCCCAGTTAATTTCACTTCCTGACCCAACATATAAGGAAGTTAAACTGCTTTGTGGAAGTTTCCAAGATGTTTACGACATTTATAAGTACGAGACACCCTCTGATCAGCAAATCGTTTTGGTTCTGCCAAAGACAATGAACCGGTTAGTCAGCAAAAACGGCGGGAATACAAATGCCTATATTTGGTTGGAGCCCATCATCCGTGCAGTGGAAACCAGCAGAACGCGGTTAATTCTGGTATTGTTTCTAAGCGGTTTGGTCAATGTGTCTCATGTGGGAAGTTGCATTCTTGGCGCACTTGTCCTCACCAAAATGCATGCAGTGTTTCCATTTTCGCTAAGTTGGACCCATCCCTAATGCATGTCGACTTGTGAAACTATGTACAGTTGTGAATTCCCCCAGTGGACAGGACGATTCACCCGTGCGATTATCTCAATTTGCTAATTTTAACTGTTATAATGGCAATGGCCATTTGTACACGGCAAATCATGTGAGTTCACTATTGAGACAGGTAGTGTGGAATCACTTATTGCTAAACCGAATCTTTATAGCGTTTATCATGGTGTGAAGTTACTTCCAACCTTTATTAACATCTGAGGTAGTACTGGTCATAATCTTCCTGTGTTAGCTTGCTGCATTTTGCCAATTTTAGACAAACACAGCAATCTTGTTAAATGCAATTAGTTGTCACAATTCGAGGGTTATCTATTCTTGGGTTGAATGTTATGCAAGCACACAAATTAATTGTTACCTTTATGTTGATTGCGGATACCGCGGCACCAGATTCGTTCTCTGATTCATGACTGTTCCAAATCACGTGGTGGTATGAAAATGCCTCTAGTAGACCTTAAGGTTATTGGCCACCCTGTATTTCATAAACGTCGAATTATGCCATATGGACTGAGGGAGCATGTCTGGAAAGTTTTATAATGTTTGCATGAGAAAGGAGTCCTTGTACCAGTCCAGAGCTGCCTATGAACTAAAGTCAGATGGTAAGACACCCAGAGTTGGTGATGACTATGGGATAACACTTAATACCAGACCGTATTAGTGTGGTTGAACTACGGAGGCAACTGAAGCTATCCTTGTTTGCTTATATGGTTCTGGGTTTTTCTCGAAACTGGTTATAAGGCATGCCTATTTACAGATACCTCTTAGTGAGTCATCCACTGAACTAACTACCATTACTACTACTTCGGTTGCTATCTTTATCTTGAGTAAGTCGTTCAGCCAGGAAATGATAAGGTGCTAGGTCTTGATAGATCTAAAACGAAGCACCCGAAACACCACCTGGTCAACCAATTACTGCCCACATTCCCTGCACTAGCAGTCCCCGCTGTGTAGGTTACGTGAAGTAAGAAAGAAGTAGAAAGCAAATGGAAGATAAAGGGGAATGAAAGTCATTTAAATGAAGGATAACACCAAAGAGTGAAGAGAATGACAGAATAAGAACTAAAAGTTTGAAGATAGGTATGGTCAGGAGAAGGGAAAGGTTTCGTGTTGCCACGCAAGAGCGTCTAACTGACGCTCGAAACCCTTAACCGTAGGTTCAGTGACTACACTTTCTGGAAGCGAGTTCCAGCGCTCGATAACTCTACGCGATAACCGAGTTTCCGCCCTGATCCGGTCAGAACGCGGCTTGTGTAGCTTCATGGGATGACCGCGAAGACAAGGCAACCTAGCCGGGCTAAATAGCCAGCTGAAGTCCGGTCCAACCTTCCCTGTTAAAATGCGGTAAGTAAGGATTAGGTCTCCTCGAAGCCGTCGGTAGTGCGTTGAATACATACCCAAGCTAAGTAGACGCTCGTGGTACGATTGCCCCCATAACCCGTCGACCAATTTGGTACCTACTCTCAAAAGCCTCTCGAGTCCCATTTCGTCCCGAACAAGGCAGGGCGGGCAATCCTGGACGCAGTATTCTAGATGGGGCCGGACAAAAGCTGAGAATAGCTTCACATATATGTCGGCAGTTAAGACCCCGAAAGAACGGCGTATTAACCACAACATTCTGAAACCCTTACTTGCGGACTTCTTCTAGTTGTCACCAGAATGCAAATTTGCTCATGATTCGCTCCTACTAGCACTACTGAAACGATTCAAAGACGCTAATGTAAATGTGAATCCAAAAAAGTGTGTAAGCTGTGGTAAAGAAATCATTTGTCTGAGTTACCACGTCACATCCACTGGATTTAGCCCTGCAGCCGATAGTCTTAAACCACTGGTTGATGTGATATCATCAACAAAATCTCATGAACTAAGCTCCTTGTTGGGAATCTTATAATCATACTCAAAGTTTAGACAAAATTTTGCTTTTATTGTTGATCCTCTGTTCTGTTTACTTAACTCTAAGCATTTTGGGAGGTCCACAGAACAGGTGACAGTGCTGCGCAAGTTACCAAGCTTACTCCATTCTGACTGTGGTTTTCGACCTTTCTCACATGAAATTCGTCCTGTGCTTATTACCTTTGCGTCTCCAAGCGGTAATAGTGCTGTGTTAGAACTAGGAGGGCGTCCAGTTCTTTGCTCCCGCCATAATAACTGCTCATGAAGCCTTGAAGTGTAGATACAATCCATCTAGCTGGTTGCTAAAATCCTCAGCAGCGATGGTTCAGAGATGGAGCATCGCACACAGTGTTTATGGTTATGAGGTAAAACACAGCAGTGCTAAAGACATTCCTCAGGTAGATTATCTAACTCGACAAGCTTGTTCGTTTGAACCTGATTCTGAAGTTGACTGACTACCGGCTCATACATGTCGTGCACCTATAATTACTGAAACAACGAAGTGTTTTGGCCCAATATTCTCAGTCTTAAAACAAGGCTGGTAGCCTCTATTGAAGCGCGAGTTTGCCAAATTTTACCAACGACGAGGTGTGTTACTCCTCATGGCATAGAGTGCATCAACAGTACTGTGATTCTTCCTCTTTAGGAGCTACACTTCTGACTGATCTTCATTCGGGAAATTTGGACTTTGCAAAGACAAAGTCTATGGCACAATGTCTGTGTTGGTGACCAGAGATTAATGATGACATTCAACAGACTGCTTCAAGATCCTGACATAAGGTAAGAAGTCGGCCATTTAAATGGACGCCCTGGCCAATGTCATGTGGAGACTGGCAGCGAGTCCACCTTGATTACTGTGGTCCATTTCTTCAGAAGTATTATGCGCTAGTTATCATTGGTTCTTGTTCGAAGTGGCCTGAAGTAGTTATGGCAGCTAAATCGAATGCCAACTTTACTTCGCCTGCCCTAAGCAAAGTGTTTAGTCCTGAATGTCTGCCTATGGCTATTGTGAGTGATAATAGTTCACAACTCACTGCATCTTGCTTTAATGATTGGTTACGGTGCCATCGTTGTTGTCAGCTGTTTACTGCCTCCAGACATTCTTGCTCCAACGGAGTAGCTAGAAACTTTGTTTGTATTTTGAAACGTACAATTGCTTCATGTGATCCAACAACATTAGTTGAATCTGGTCGATTCGTTGATAACTTCTTATTTCAGTATCTTAATTGTGTTCATTCAACCCCTGGCTAGATACCTGTTAAAGTGTGCAAATCCTGACCATTTCGCTCTGATATGCTCGGTTTGAGCACTACCGGAGTATCCTATTTCAGGGGCAATGATTCCCGACCCAGCTCTGGAATTGTGGCGAGTAATCTCGGGAGACGTATGGTGCGAATTTTGGAGCAGGATGAGTTGTCTATGCGCAATCGTCATGTGAACCAGGTCCAATTTAGAGAACCAGATCAGTCGACCGAAAATTCAAATGCTTCTGAGATCGACACTAATTTACCTCTTCCAGATTCCATTACTGAAAATAAAGATGTGAGACGACTGAGAAGATCACGACGACTTCAAGATAAGTCCCAGAAAAATTACAGAAATCCCGAGCTTCCTTCGAGCCGCAGTGGATGCAGCGATTGGATATATTGTAGTACTTGACATTTCTTATACTGTATTATATATTATACTGAATAGTAACCAAGTACTTCGACTATGCAATCCGCTTGTTCTCCCTTCATATCGAAGTTAGCTTCGGGTGGAGCTATGCGATATCCGAGATTCAATAAGTCATCATCATCATCATACACGTTAGCTGGAGGTGGGAAACACCTCAGCTTTTGTGCCTCAATACACACAAAAAAGAAAAAAATGCAAACGGTTCAAGCCGGCTGAGCTACCGGTAACGGACGGGCATCGTTCCGGTAAGCAACCAGCCGGCTACTGTGCATCAAAAAAATTACTATGCAAATTATATTAAATTAAATAATGAGATCGAGATTGGAGGGTGAGGCTGAGGGATGGGGTGGGACAAAGAAACTCACAGCACGAACGCCACGGAGATCGGCTCTTAGCCATATCAGCAAGTGTGTCCAACCAAACGTGTTCATCGTCTTTCGGACCCCAACCAGTGAGCCGAGACGCTCCAACCGAGGCCAGCTCAGAAGTGAGGGCCTTCATTCCTCTGGACCAAGTCATCGCTTGGCCACCACTCCTCTTCTTCCATCCACACCCCCGGCCGGCAAACAATGCACGTCTCGGGAGTCGGTGGGCTGGCATGCGTAACACGCGGCCGAGCCATCGGAGCCTGATGCGTGAAATAACGGTGCTGAGCGGTTCAGTTCCTTTTCCTGTGCCATAAACAAGGCGTCGAACACGCTCGTTGCTCACGCGGTGTTCCCACCAGATGTGAGCTAAATTACGAAGACACCTGTAGTCGAACGTAACTAGCCTCTTCAGGTCCGCTGCTTTAAGCGGCCAGGTTTCACAACCGTACAGTAGGGTCGTACGTTCTGCTGCATTGTACACTCTACCCTTCAGGGCAAGAGTGATGTCGCGCCGGCGCCATAAATGGCGAAGGTTAGCAAAAGCGCCCCGAGCTTTTGCTATACGATTCGTGATCTCATCTTCAATCCCACGGGCGCTGATACAACTTCCCAGGTAGTTGAATTTTTGAACGACTTCTAGCTGATCCCCACCAAGGGTCAGCGCAGGGGGCGGTCCAGACCAATCTTGGAGGAACGCTTTGCACTTCGAGGGTGCGAAGCAAAGCCCGAAGTGACGGACAGCTAGTGCTAATCTGTCCAGTGCCGCTTGGCACATTTGTGAGCCGATTTGTGATTCGATAAGTACTACAATACAATTTAATTTGGGAAAAGGTTGCGTTGTTACGCTGCGTATACTCATGACTATATGGATAGCGTATGTCTCATATTGCAAACCAGATTTTAGGAACTTGACTTCGGTATGCACAAACAATAGGACGCTAAATTTTCAAAACAGGCTAAAGCAGCCGCAAAAAGTGGCGACCGCCAGGTCGTTCTGCTGCGATGGGAATCAACTAATTTGGTCCAATTATACTCATGTGGATGCCTAACTCTGTCCAGCGCCCTAAGGATAAACACCATATGTAATCTTGGCGGACTTGGTTAAAGTGCAACCTACGCGTACTAAATAAAGTACGACGCTGAATAGCAAATAACTGCGAGGGTCCTCGCAATCTGTTTTACCAGCGAAGTCATATGTTACTGAGAGATTTTAGCGGATAATACTGACGGCCACGCGGTGATCGTATATGAGTGTTCTTATTAGTGAGTATAAGCAGCGCTTTGTGAAACTCGGCCGCAAAACCAAGCTCATAGAAAACGGCTTAAAACTGATTAAACTACAAAACCTTCTTGAAGACAAATGAAATATTTTCCTTTTTTGAGGTTTTGCTTGGAATTCGCTGCCTTAACTTACTACCTCCTCCTTACTTTAGTATTTACAAAAGACGGTTAAATGTTTAGTCGGCTACTTAGATATATACTAATGACGCTCTCATTCCGGTTTTGTGTCACATAGACCTAAGAAGGAGGTCATGAGTAAGCCATCCTGTTTTGTAGTTGTCTCACGGAATACGCAATTCATAACCACCCATGTGTTCTTACGTATGTCTGCAATCAATATCTTATTGTACGCTACCGGTATTCAGCAGCGCATGTGCTTGAAAGACGCTTCTACACTCGACTCACGGATGCCCGATTTTGTAGTTTTACCCCAAAAATCTTACGGTCCATATTAAGCAACTGTAATTTTACCCGTGATAAATCAACGTACATTGCTTATTACAATTTCCTTAACTCAGTATAGTAGTTACTTTTGATACTGCTTGTTTGTGCGACATCAGTAGACTTGAGACGGCAAGTTGCATCGGTAAATTGCCTTTGAAGTACTAACTGCTGCCTATTCTACTTGTTAAAGTCTGGAAAGATGAAGTTTGCCTTTATTTTATTAGGTATGTTAAATTCAAAAGTCAGAGGTTGCAAATACTGTTATTGCAAACTGTTCGTTGTATTGATGAATTTTGATATAAGTAGTGCCAATTAAACTGTGCATGTCAATTTGTTCGTTATGACAAAGTTACAAGACCCATTCGAAGGTTTTGCAATAACACCAACACGTCGTGGTTAACTTAAGCACCAGGTTTTAAGCATACATACATACATAAATAAAATAAATAAATTGTTATGCTCGGCTAAGCGAGGCACGCCTACTCAAACCTGATCAGAGGAAGAGTGTAACAAGTGATAAAGGAATGTACAACAGGATTATCATCGGCAGGTCATATATGTTGATACTTGAATGTATTTACTTGTATGTGTATGTGCAGGTGTGTGTAGCTGGGTAGCCGTGTTGCTTGGCTTTGTAAAGGTTTTGCTACATCTTTGCTTGCGTCTGAACGTGTCGCCAATGCTAATTGGATGTTCGACGTCCGGGGATTGAAACGATTGTACGCATGAGCATTACGTTACTGTTGTACAATGCTTCGCCATTATGAAGCAAGGGGCAGTAACTTTCTTTAGTGCTCGATCACAACGGCCACGTCACAGTGTTGTTAATCGAACATTTGTGGCATTTTGTAGAAAGAACATTTGGTAGACGAAAACCCACCACGTCCTAGAACACTGCCGCTGAACTATTTGATGGAACGGGTTAACCCGAAGTAAACGGTCAACGGCCATTTTCAATAAGTAGTCGTTTAAAGAGAAAAAACATTCAGAAAAGTGTTGCATTACGCAACAGATTAAGATGGCCATTCTTCATTTAGCGCTGGTCGAGCACGATGCTCCGATGGCTGGGCCAGGATAACTTTTGGCTCATATTCTGGACAGCCCATTGGGTTCTAGTACGTATATTATTATTAGGCATCGTAAACGAGACTACCTCATGTCAACACAGGTAGCTGCATATTCGGAGTGCATACGTCGTTGATTCCTAAATGTATCAAAATATATGGTTGGCGGCATCCGGTTTCGGTTTTGCATGTCACTGTGGCCAGCCACAGGATGCCCGCACCTTCAGAGGAACCATTGATGGCTTGCGCTGCACCACCCACAGCTCCAACCACACACCCCATATCCAGTGTAAACCAGAAGGAATAAGACCGGGAGGCATGTGGATGGGAGCAAAGTTTCATCAACAGAGCCGGCCCACACTCCTTCACAGGCAAACGCAAGCACTTTGTAGTTGAAGAATCAAGTGCGCACAAGACGGTGACTGGACGGTAGTCCGCTCCGCACTGAGTAGATGGAACCGCTCTTCGAGCCTAGCACGACCACAAGGACCTTGCACCCTGTCCCCTCCAGCAACGACCAACTGTCTCCTGGAGCCAGTATGAACGAGATAGTGGGTAATAGACAGGTAGGCACCTTGTCAACATGCACATCAAGCGCAGCCAATCCTGGGATGTCAAACAACAGCTAGTCATTCGTAATGCCGACAACAAATAAAACATATCTATTAAAGTACATGAATATGATGACATAAACACTCGATATATGAGTATATGGAGGATATTGGTTATAAGCCAATCCGCGATAAGTACACAATGTCCACAAGTTATTTATAAACTACCACGTGAGAAAGTTGCGCAAGTTTACCACAATTAGCATGAACGACATGTGCAAGTTAGGTGAATATTATCAGTTACGGAGAAGGAACCTGATAAAGTGGAATGAATTTTAACCACAATTCAAAGATTTAGTGTAAGTGTAAGTTGGGTTAGCCCAACTGCAGTGAAGGAGCATCATGAATGCGACATCAGTCTCAGCATGGGGCACATGCTTGGCGGCATCTGGATTCGGATTTGCCTGTCACTGTCGCCAACCACAGGACGCCTGCGCCTACAGAGAGACCATGGGTGACTTGCGCTGCAACACCCACAGTTCCATCCACCCACTCCAAATCCAGTGTAAACCCGAAGGAATAAGACCGGGAGGCGTGTGAATGGGAGCCACGTTTCATCAACGGAGCTTGCCCACACCCCTTCACAGGCAAACACACCGGGGATATCAAGCAACAGGCCATTACTTGAGACGACGAGATAAATAAAATACATCGGATAATGCATAGAGAAACGGTGGCATAACTGTTCGCTAAGTGAGTATATAAAAAGTTGCTTATGAACGAATCCGCGATATGTTCCAGAGGTCAGTAAATATATTTTAAGGAAATGTCACAAAAGCGAAAATGTTATCGAAATTAACTACAATTAGCTTCAGCGATTTGTGCAATTTTATAGATGGTACAGGTAGACATTAATATGAGAAAGAAAAGCATTAGGACATTAGGTTGTTACACACTCGGCACTCTAGCTTCCCGAATGCCGCCGCTGCCTTCGAGACGCGTCTACAAAGCTCACTGTGTATCTGCTGATCAGTCAACATCACACTCCAAAGATAGCAGAAGCGAGAGCTGGTTTCTAATACTTCAGCACCAATGCTGATTTGCACTCATGTTGAAAGTTGCACCTCCGGTGAAGGCTGAAATAGACAGACAGTTTTTCTTGTGTTGATGGCCGCTGTCGAAGCCATAGCACTGGTCATATGCTCTAACTCATCCGTGCTGTGTGCAAACAACGCACAGTCGTCAGCAAAAAGCAACATACGGATAGCTCACATGGACTAAAGTTCGCGCACAGAAACGGTGAGCTACACGGACACCGTAAGCACAAGCCGCAGCAAAAGCACAGGACATCATTGTATGAAGATATATAGTAAACAGGGCAGGGGCTAATACACAGCCTCGCTTCACACCAGAAACAACTGCAAGGTCATCCGAGGTCTCTTCACTCAGCTGCACCCTCGCTCGCACACCAGTGTGCAGACATACCATTAAAATTACAGAATTATGAGGGCAAGCAAACTTACCCAACACCAGCCACAATGCCTCGCGGTTCACCGTATCAAGTGGTTTGGTGGAATCAACAAAAAGCGAGTACAATGGCTGGTGTCTTTCTCTGCACTTCTGCAACTGACGAGCTGCAAACACCATATCTCTAGTACTGCAATCGGAACGGATTCCGCACTGCCCTTTCGCCACGTCCGGTTCCATAACCTGACTAGGGAGGCGGTTGAGCAGGATTCGGACATTCACCTTGCCGACACAACTCAGCAAGTTGATGCCACGATAATTCGTGCAACATTGCTTGCTCCCTTTGCCTATGTACAGTGGAAGCACGAGGGAATCCTTCAGTTCTGGAGACAGCTCCTCCTCAATCCATACGCGTTGCACCAAATGTTGATTTAATACTTCATGCGGAGTCCCGTCGGCTCCGGCACACCTGCCGTTTCGCAGATGATCAAGTGCTCTTTGCATCTCATCCAGTGTGGGCGTGTCCGCCAGACTCGCCTTCAAATCGTGCTGCTTCAGGCCGTTCAATGTAGACCAGTCGATCTCTGAACGGTTGTTCAAGAGACAGACACAGTGCTTTTGTCAGATCTGCATTATGTCTGCAGTCTGTGTGCAGGTAGCACCTGAACTACCATTGATCAGTGTCCTCAGCAACTCCAACCTCGATCTATACACCGCTTTCAAGGAGTCAAAGAATTCTTTATGTTGGCGGCGTTCGGCATAGCATTCCATCTGCATTTTTAGTGTGACGGAGATCACGGGTCATTCGCCGTCGAACTTTGCGAAACTGACTTTTCTTCCCTAAGTCACTGAGGTCTGCGACATGTGTAGCAAATGCTGCAGTTTTCTCCGACACCAATGCGCCAATCGTCGCATTGTTGTCATCAAACCAATCAGGCCGCTTACAGTTTGCGCGCCCGATGGTCTCCTCGGCAGCAGCTGTCACCTGGTCGCGAATGTGGTGTCACAGGTCGCCCACTGTGGCCATGCAGTCCATATCACACAGGCGTGCAGCCATCGCCTTCTCCAGCTCAATGCGTTAAAGTATAAAACAAAATTAGCTATACGGTACTAAAGTAAATCGTACCAAGTGGAGTAGTTACTTTTTAAATATAACTGTCAATCATAATCAGAACCGAACGATTATTATCTGCCTGAGGTTGAAGTGCGTTTATCGGAAACCAGTGTGGGACATAGTTTGCATTTTATTTTTTGGTTTACGCAGCCAATGAAATGTGCATTAACAAGAATAAATATACCGACGCTATGATTGTACCAGCACGATGGCTTCATAAGTTGATGAGGTTCTCTAAGAGCGCTTAATTTAACAGTGTTTTTGCGATTAATTGAATATGAATTGATTCACAATTTTGATCAGCACGTAACCACTAGATAACATATTCCCATATTGGCCTGGACGACTAACCTACGGCTTGAGTGGATTACAAGCGTACTTGAACTAACATTTCACGAAGTGATTCATGCCGGTGTAGACAAATATAAAATTGCTGAAAATTAGCCGTGTTGGGTTTCTCTTATTCATATAAATAAATTCTTTATTTTCGGACATTGTGTAGCACGTCTGAATAGGTATGTTATTGGAAAAGGAACAACTAAAAGTCGGTTGACGATTAAACTGGTGCAGCTTTGCCTTAAACATTAGAGCTGTGAGAATATAGATGTGTTCGGAAGTGTATGTTTGCAGTTGTTGCTGAATTTCAAATGTGTACCGCTACACTTGTGACCAATCAGGTTCAAAATGTGAGCAGCGGTGAGTGGCGTCCCCGTTGGTCGTGTCGTTGGCTGAGGGTCGTGACCTCAGTTGGAGGCGAGTCACATCCGACAGAGCCGAGAACACTATGCACAAATACTGCCCCACATGTCTATTTTTACAGCTCTGATCCAAATGTAAAACAGGTCATGTGAGTTAAAAGTACATTTATGTGACTTTGTAATAAGATTCAGTAGGTCGCGGTAAAGCATACGAACATAGTTCAACCTGAAAACTATTAAATACCATCTATAAAAAACGAAAGAAACAAGCAGTTTTAGATCAAGTAAATGGATTCATAATTTGTAGCAAGCTTTAAACGGACATTATCACATAAAATCATGTGAATTGCAGGTGGAACATAGTTTTGTTTGGCAAACGCAAGCAAGCTTATGTCAGTGAATATGAAGTGCATTTGGACTGATTAATGAGAATAGGCGTGTGTGCGAGCAAGTCGGAAAAATGTGGCACCGAATATTCTCACTGAATTAAGACGTACTGCATTTCTTCGTTTAAGCATGCAGTAGATTCTAATGTTGGATTTTTTAATTTGCCAGCAGTCTACCTACAATGTTCATTAGGACACAGAGTTTCTAATTATAAACATGATCGTTGATAAACAGACCAGTTGTCAATTAGTTGCGTAAAATTTAATTTAATTAGGCATAATAAGGAGGCAATTATTTACTACAGTAAGCTTCAGACAAATATTATTAGGTGCTATGTGAGTGGCAGGTGCTGTATAGATTTCTGAAATTTTGTGTGACATCTGCTTTACTGATTTATAATAAAGACTGATCCAAGATCATCCCCACACACGGGTGATGTGCGTACTCCTGGTTCATTTGGATTATTCCCTTCCATCCTCTCTCCATCTTCTCGCAGCGTTGTCACTGTACGCTCATTCGAACCGAATTTACCAGCTCTACACAGTGATCCATCATACGTGGAAAAATCTTCTACGATTAGAGGATGCGCCTTTACTAAGCGTTTTCACTGGCATCTGTGATTAAGCGCAAGCGTTTCACTCAATCACATTGAGCCGATTGCCGATTTCTGTGTGACATCATTCGATACAGTTCTCGAGGCAGACCGAAAAGCCTAAGCTTATTCCGATCCAGTGTTTCTCAACACAGCTGTGAAAGAATTTGTGATCCGTCAATCTGTGTTCAGCGCTCCGTTCAGGTTGCAGTCACTCGCCATTCCTTGTGACCTTGTCAGCCAGTGCGCCTGCATTACCCATCACACGGACCGCGCGACCACGCCGACCGCTCATTTGACCTTGCAACCACCACGCTCGCCTGACCGATGTGCGCCGCTCTCAAAGCTGTAAAAGTACAGAACGCTAACCAACCCACTGGGTCAGGTAACGACACCAAGTTGAATGGCAGAAAGGCAAAACCGAAGAGGCTCCAAAGCGAAAGGTATTTGCGGGTTAGGAGAATGTCATCGAGTAGTAAAAATCGGTCTGGCTTGCTCACACTGTTTGGGATGGTATCATCCGAAATGTGTAAATGTGTCCCGACAACAGATACGGGAGTGAAATAGCTCCCAAGATGCATTTTGGTTCTGTACTGCGTGTTCCACCATCCCCCTTGTCAAGTGCATGCTTATCCTAGCTGAGAAATGCGACCGTTTAACCGCAGAAGCAGAGCAGAGGATAAACGATAAGATTACTGCATACTCGAGCCATTTACATTGATTTATCCAGTACCTTAAATACCGGCTCTTTTATCGGGGCTTGGATGCAATTCGTTGCCCACAGAGGTACCCCAGTTAAAATATTTAGTGACAACGGAGGCAATTTTGTGGGAGGGGTTGCGGAACCGAGCGTCATTACGAAGGAGTGGTCGCAAAAGCGAATCAACGATAAACTGCTACGCCTTGGCTTGCAATGATATTTTAACCCACCGGCGGTCAGCCATAGGGGAGGAGTGTGGGAAGATATTGTACGATCGGTTAGGTGAGTTTTACTGTCAGTCACCACGCAATAAGTATTGTGTGAAGAGGTCTTGCATACTCTGTTATTTGAGACATAGCGTATCATCAGCTGTAGACCGCTGGTACCTCTACCTTCGGACCCGGCCAAGCGGCCAGGTCTAACTCTAAATTAGTTATTGATACTTCGGCCCGGCTCATCGGGCTGAGTCATTGCCCGATGCATACAAGCGTTGTTGACGGCAAGTGCATTACCTAGCTGCTATGGTTTGGAAAAGATGCGTTAGAGAATATCTGCCGCTGTTGCGATCTTGACGAAACTAGTTATATCCGCGTCAGAATTTCAAGCCAGGCGACGTAGTTTTGGTCCTTTCTGTAACCGTCGAGCGTTTTCAAGTTAGGCTCGTTAGTACTATGATTGTCAAGACAAACGAGGGTTTGGATAAGCGGGACGTGAGGATAACATTATTGTTAGTGGGTAGCTACTCCGAACAAGGCGTAGTTCCGACTGCTTACTCTTCACAGGTGGGAGGCGGAGTCCCCGTATAGGTCGCTCCAGGGAGGACCACTGTGAACCCAACAGACAAGGTACAAGGCCTCTGTGGTACTGGTGTAAGTCCTATGGACACCCAGCGTGGATGGAGCCGGGGTTAGGCAATCCAGAGTGGAAGACCACCATCCTTGGAACATCCTGCCGGGATTTGGCGGGAGTGTGGCGGAGAGATCAATTTGTCCATTCGAGTTGAAATTCTCACCTCTATTGTTCCTCCACAACACCTTACCATGGGCAGCCTATTTCCCTCTGCATATGGCAGAACCCCGGCTGCCTGTTTTACCCACCCCATTGAACATTGATAAACCATTCGAAGTTGCTCATCTTACCCACCCTCTATGGTTATGGAAACTCCCCGCACTCATTTTGGTTCCATCCACTTCATTGTTTGATGTGCTAATTACCAATAACCCATCGCAGACACCGCAGGGAGCCTCACCATAGACTACACATGAGAGAAACTTCGCCAGTCAGATGTTACGAACCTGTCTATCTGTTCACATCCAATCGAACTTCCAAGTTATGCAATTAGTGTATTTTACCCTATCAATCATTGCCGCATCAGGCGAGTTTGACTGCTCTGCATATGTCTATACGTTTAGACAGTCAATTAGTCCATTGGCTTGCTTCGTAGCGGTGCTGCTCGGTTACGGCTTCGCCCACTTGTTTGCATATTGTGCTTGTCTTTGCTCGGCTTTCGGATCGGTCTTCTGCGATATCCACAGAAGTTTTCATTGCGTTTGTGTGTGAGAAAAAGGTTTGAAGTTTGTCACCTTTGGCAATTATTGTTATTATTCAATAGCACCACAATTACACCGGCGATGAGTTTTTGACTTATCCCGGGGATTGTGGATCCGCTCCGGTTTTGCATTTGGACAACCGATGGCTGCGCCTATCGCTCTAAGTTTCTAAACCTTATGACGCTTACAATGTGAAATGGAACAAAGAAAAGTATGCGTATTGTGGCAAAGAGGCACGGGATTTCGTTGATTGCATATTTTCGCCTATCCATTCCACTGTATTTAGTAGACAAGGCGACCATTTACATCGTTTCGTTGCACGACAACCAATGCAGCAACGGCTCGTTTTGCTTCACGCCTGTTCTCACCTTTGTGCCAACCATACTACTGTCGATCTAACATCAATGCTCAAATTCATCTGAATACACTCCTCACGCTGAAGTCGATATACATCCTTAAAAGCACTGTACACTGCGCTGTGTATTGCGTTACAAATAATTTAGCTGCCTCCATATTAAGGGTTACAGTACTCTGCTAGTTGCAAACTTGACATGATAAAGTGTAACAACTGAGAATTATACCGTTTATCTCCCAACTTTAGTGGCAGTTACTGTGGATACTGCATCCAGAGTTAGCTACGCAGCAACTCTGACCAAAGGTTTTGCCGGACTGGTTTTAGGTGTGACTGAATTCTTTCCATGACCTAGATGCAGCTCTTATGTAAAGGCTTGAGCGATACGAGGGCATTGTGACAAGTATAAATAAATTAAATGTTGGTAATGGAGGATCGGTTAAGTTTCTTGGTTACTGGTATAGTTTTATACTCACGGTGTTCATACTATGCTACAATTGGCTACGATATGGGTTCAATGGGATGCTTTGTTATCACAATCCGGCCATTTCTAAATAACAAAAGGATTTTATGGTCACAATTTCCTCAGCTGTGGCTACTAATTGCTCGAGCATTCGGACGCACAGGAGCACGTTTCCGATCGAAGTGCTGGTCGTGCATTTTACGCATAACCATAGGTAGCCTGGTTCAATTTTTAATCTGATCACGTTGGATAACAACTGGACACATTTCAAATAGCCATAAATACAAACCTTAGAGTAAGTCATCGCAAGTGGTGCAACCTTTTCAGAAGGTTGCAAGACGTCTGTGCATTAAACACAGGTAGTTGCAGTGTGCGGGATACTAATACACACTGAATGATGCAATCTGTAAGCCAATGTTATTTTTAGCCTATTGGAATACTTGCTAAGTAATAATACCGAAATCTCGGTTTTTATTATTTATTACTAAATGTAACGCAGTGTAGTAAATGCCAAATGAAATAATTAATTAAGTCCTTACTTTCACCTAGGCTTGAACGCAACCCTATCTTTCTGTAATCCAGCTGTACCCTACTTGGCCAATTCATCTTATTGGTATTAGGAGTGTAGCTCAGATACCCACATTATTATTTTTTGAATATTTATGAAACAGTCTGCTTACGAATCCAGGCTGGTGAAATGTACTTAATGCACATGAGGATTATGAACAAACAGGACTTTCCGATCTAACAAATGTACTATATATTATGCAAGGCAGTACGACTAATAACTATTTGGAAGACACTGAGTCTGGCGTTTTTGACCCACTGTCAAAATCCGAGTATCCTTCATGCAGTTTAACGTACACCAAAGCACTTATTTGCAAAAGATTGTCGGATAAATGCTACGTTATATATATATATATATATATCCTGACAGATGGTCTGCCCACAGCTGCTACTGTTGCGCTATGGGCTCATGTCCTGGGCGCCTCCTCGTGGCGACCACTGGCTGGGTTGGGTTAAGCCCTTTTCCCCGCTAAGATCCAGGACACCAATCCGCATGAGTTAGTGAACTGACCATGTGCTAGACCAGCTGCCATTCGGGCGTACATTTAATCGAAGGCTTTGGCTGAGGACCCGAGTCGTTCACCTGTCAGGTGTGGGCGTCCTGCCGATATCCTAGTCCATCCTCTTCGGAGGTTAGGAAATGGTCGATGGCCCTCTTCCCGTAAAACCTAGCCATGGGCGACAACAGGCCTACGGGTTATAAGCTCACAGCTCGATTGGCGTAGAACACGAGCGCCACGCATTGTCTCTGACGGTGGGAGGGCACCTCGGGGTGTTCAATGATTTTCTACTGCCCGCCTCAAGCCAGGCAGCCCGTGGTCAAATTGGTGCAAACCCGCCAAAACCCACCTGCGGCCGGCCGTGATCGCAGGTACGTATCCTACTACAGTCGCGAAACAAATATAACTCTTTCCAGTACCTCAAAGGCTGCGTGTGACGGCCGTCAAGCAGACCCCAATCTGTCTCTGCAATCACATTCTCGAGCTAGATGTGCTCCCCACTGCCTTGTGGGTCAGTCTATTGAGCCGAAGGCTCCGAGTGTAGTCCCTCAAGCAAACCTCTGAAACACATCCGCCTCCTCGCGTGCGATTGCTCACCAATGCAATCGTATTCTTGCGCGCAAAGCACTCAGCATCGCTTGCTGGAACGTGCGCACACTATTGGACCGGAACTCCAGCGAGTGCCCGGAGCGACGCACAGCACTAATGTAGAGGAAACTGGCGCGCTACCACCTCGATATTGTGGCGCTCAGTGAAACTCGGCTCGCTGAGCAAGGTAAGTTGCATGAAGCAGGTGCTGGCTACACATTCTACTAGGTGGGCAACGCCGCCTCAGCACCACGTGATCTTGGGGTCGGCTTTACAATATCCGATTGCCCCCGTGGGCAACTGGTGGGTGAACAAACAGGCATCAGCGCGCCACTGATGACTGTTGGCCTACGACTTGGAACAGGTAAGTTTGCTACTTTTATAAGCACGTACGGTCCGACCATGTGTTATCCTGATGACACGCGTGATCAGTTCTACACTCGGCTCTCCTCTGTGATACGGTCTGTGCCAAGGAGCGACCGACTATTTCTGCTGGGTGATTTCAACGCACGTGTTGGGCGTGATGCATCGGTGTGGACAGATGTTATCGGTTCGCATGGCATTGGTTCAGCAAATGCGAACGGTGACAGGCTGCTCTCACTGTGTGCCACTCTCGGCCTGACGATCACGAATACTCGGTTTGCACTGAGTGCGAGTGATATAGCAACTTAGATGCACCGACGGAGTGGTCACGATCACCTGCTCGATTGTGTCATCGCACGTCAGCCTGATATGCGTGAAGTGTGCATGACACGTGCACTGAGTGGAGCTGGGTGTTGCACTGATGATAAATTGGTTCGGACCAAACTGTACATATATTTTCGTAAATCGATGTATTGCACTCCCTCCTTGAATCGGCGTAAATTTAACATTTTCTCCCTCGGTACTGCTGCGAAAAGTATGGAGCTGGAGAAGGCGATGGCTTCATATGTGTGTGATATGGACTGCGTAGATACAGTGGGAGACCTGTGGCACCACTTTCGCGACCAGGTGAAAGCTGCTGCCCTGGAGAACATCGGGTGCGCAAACTGTAAGCGGCCTGATTGGTTTGATGAGAACAATGCTATGATTGGCGCATTGGGGTCGGAGAAGAATGCAGCATTTGCTGCACATGTTCCAGACCCCAGTGACTTGGGGGAAGAAAAGTAAGTTTCGCAGAGATCGGCGGCGACTGACTCCTGAGCTCCGTCGCATTAAAAATGCATGGTGGACGGAGAAAGCGAAGCAGATGGAATGCTACGCCGAACGCTGCCAACACAAGGAATTCTTTGACTCCTTGAAGGTGGTGTATGGACCGAGATTGGAGCCGCTGAGGACGCTGATCGATGGTAGTTCAGGCGCTACCTGCACACAGACTGCAGACATAATGCAGATCTGGCGGAAACACTTTGACTGTCTCTTGAACAACCGTTCAGAGATCGACTGGCCTACATTGAACGGCCTCAAGCAGCACGATGTGAAGATGAGCCTGGCGGACACGCCGATATTGGATGAGACGTAGAAAGCACTTGCTCAGCTGCAAAACGGCAAGTGTGTCGGTGCCGACGAGATCCCGCCTGAAGTATTGAAACACGCGGACCCGTGTTGGTGACTGCGCTGCACCACTTGGCGCAACGTGTATGGATTGAGGAGCAGGTGGCTCCTGAGCTGAAGGATGCCCTTTTGCTATCACTGTACAAAGGCAGAGGAAACAAGCAAGGTTGCACGAATTATCGTGGCATCAACTTGATGCGTTGTGTGAGCAAGGTGATTGCCCGAATCTTGCTCAACCGCCTCGTCAGTCAGGTTGTGGAATCTAACGTGGCGTAAAAGCAGTGTGGAATCCCCTCCGGTCGCATCACTCTAGATATGGTGTTTGCGGCTCGTCAGTTGCAGAGAAGTGCAGATAACGACATTAGCCATTGTACTTGCTTTTTTGTTGATTTCAGCAACGCATTTGACACGGTGAACCGCGAGACATCGTGGCCGGTGATGGGTAAGTTTGGTTGCCGGCGTAAGTTTGTAAATGTAATTGAATGTCTGCACAGTGGTATGCGGCGATGGTGTACCTGAGTGGAGAGACCTAGGATGACTTTGCAGTTGTCACTGTGTGTCTTAGCTGTGTCTTAGCTGCTGACTTGTTTAATATATTTCTCTATGCCATGATGTTTAGTGCTTTTGATGCTGTTTGTGCTCACGGTGCTTGTGTGGACTACCGCATTGATGGTGGGTTGCTGAACATCCGTCGTCTCGGTGCGAGAACTCTAGTCTGTAAGACAACTATCCGTAGGTTGCCGTTTGCGGACGCATCTGCGCTGTTTTCACACAGCGCGGATGAGTTGCAGCACATGACTAGTGCTCTGGCTTCGACAGCGGCCAAATTCGATCTGACTATCAACACAAGCAAAACTGCCTGTCTCTTTCAGCTTTCACCAGAGGTGCAATCTTCAATATTGCCACGAATCAGCATTGGTGCTGAAGTAATTGAAACCACCTCCCGCTTCTGCTACCTTGAGAGTGTGATGTCGACTGATCAGCAGCTGCACAGTGAGCTGCATATTCGCTTGTTGAAGGCAGCAGCGGCATTCGGAAAGCTAGGGTACCGGGAGTGGAAAAACCATAAACACAAAGCTGATGTTGTACAAATCCATGGTGCTGTCCGTTCTTCTATACGGCAGCGAAACCTGGACGATGTACAGGCGGGATATGCGATATCTCGAGTGGTTCCAGCAACAGCGTTCGCGACGGACCCTGCGCATCTGATGGGGCGACAGAGTTGCGGAAATGGAAGTGTTGCTTTAAAGTAGTATTTATCCAGTGGACGTCTTCCTTTTGCTGAAACACCTAAGGTGGCTCGGTCCTGTGAGCCGTATGGATTCGACTCGGATACCGAAACAACTCTTATACGGTCAGCTGAGTATTGGGAAGAGGAATTTAGGAAAAGCGAAGTTATCTTACTAGGACGTGTTCAAAATGAGTCTCTAACGTTCTAATTTTGTTTGCAGGTCATTGGAATCGAAGGCGGTCAATCGGCGTGCATGGCGTGATTTGATCACGAAGGCAATTGCTGAAGTGCGCGGGAAAGACCTCATACATGCAGAGAAGAAGCGGCAAGTGCGGAAGCGGCAAACACCTATGGGTTGTACTCCATCGACATCGAGCGCATGGTGCTGTAGCACATGCGGTCGCAAATGCCTGAGTCAGGGAGGCTTAGTGAGCCATGAGCGAGGCCCCTCGGGACCACCACCGAAGCGACGACCGGTCCTGAAATGAATGTAGGCAGAACCGGCGCAGCGTTTGTAGGTAGGCTGCATTCGATTTACCAACCGCGTGCTTGCATGCTGTGTCTCATTATTTCATGTGGTGGGTTTTCTGTATAGTTCTAACGCCATTTTTCTCTCATATTAATGTCTACATGGAATATCTTCCAAACATGTGCACACGCCGCTGAATCTAATGGCAGCTAATTTCGATAACTTTTTCGTGTTTGTTGCATTTCCGCAAAATCTACTTTCTGACGTCTTATATTTATCGCCGGTTTCTTCGTAATCGATTTGTATACGCCTATTAAGTGAAGAGTTATGTCTCCATATCTGTATGCATTATCCGATTTAGTTTATTTAGCTTGTCGTCCCTAAGTGATTGGCTGTTGTTTGATATCCCCGATGTGACTGCGCTTGATGTGCATGTTGACAGGGTGCCTACCGGTCTTTTATCCACTACCTCGTTCATACTGGCTCCAGGAGACAGTTGGTCGTTGCTGGAGGGGACGGGGTGCACGGTCCTTGTGGCCGTGCTAGGCTCAAAGAGCGGTTCCATGCACTCAGTGTGGAGTGGACTACTGTCCAGCCATCGCCTTGTGTGTACTTGATTCCCCAAATACAGCGTGCTTGTTTTTGCCTGTGAAGGAGTGTGGGCCGGCTCCGTTGGTGAAACGTGGCTCCCATCCACATGCCTCCCGGTCTTATTCCTTCGGGTTTACACTGGATATAGGGTGTGTGGTTGGAGCTTTGGGTGGTGCAGCGCAAGCCATCCATGGTCCCTCTGTAGGCGCAGGCGTCCTGTGGCTGGCCACAGTGACAGGCAAATCCGAAACCGGATGCCGCCAACCATATATACATAGAACTTTAATTCTTGTAGATGGGATGTACTGTTCGTAACGATGGAATCTGCAGCTAATTGATTTGCAAATTAATTAGCAAAATATATTTTAGTGCCAGTGTATCAAGCTTCAGTTGATAACATGGTCCTTCAGGATAAATGCCAGTACATCTATCTGAGATCCGGTTAAGGTAATTTTTAACTTCGACATTTCTATTTTGATGCGAAAGACCAACAAAAGGATAAGCCAGATTTACCCAGTAAGAAATAAAAACTCATAGGCCGAAACAATAATTAATTTTCCTCAGTATAATGCGCGTTATCAAAATGGTCCATAACATTGTTCCGACACTTAATGATATATATTTCCAGGACAATAAAAAGGATGGTGTTGTTGGACTTCATTAAGAAACGTCGGTAGTTTTTTAGTTGCTTATAAGCGCAAATGCGGAAAATTTGGTAACATGTGGCAACAAACCTCAGAGCAACTCATACTAGGCAGGTTAATGGTTATGTTTTGGAGTAACTCCGTCTCACAATCCGATCATTTTCGTAGGCTAGGGAGACAGACAGACAGACAGTCAGACAGTTTAGTCAAAGACTGGAGGCATGGCATTTCGAACAAAACCAGCCACACATAATGCGAAACCGGAGATTGCCTTCTGCTCTCTTGATCCCGTCAACAGTACTCTGTCATTCTATTCGTTTTTTCTTCTTTTTGCACTCACTGTTACCCTGTCTACTAAACAAGAGGCTGCCGCTGATATCGCAGTTACAGCCGTCGACACATGTAGTTCTTCCATGAAACCTAGAGTTTTATTCCACCCTGAGTCTATTAAGGCATAAACCCTAGGCCAGATTAGCCAGTCAGCAGCACTCCATTCTCTTGGTTTTGATGTATGCTGTGCTTCCAAAACACGCATACATTTCAATAGAGCCTTGACTAATCCTCGACTCCTCGGTTCCGAATCTGAAGACAATGACTACACTCATCTCGTTTATGGTGATACTGACTCAATGTATCTACAGTGTTGTTAATTGCCCGCCGCAAACATGCTAAAGCCAATCAGTTCGACCGGATAACAGCGAACAGCCGCATGTGGGCGGTTCGACTAAAATCATATACTGGAGTCAATAAGCAGCGTCCGAATACAATGTGCGTTTTCATAGCCTCAGTTTATGTCCCTACTGCGTGCAGTTCAGAGGGTATCAAGTACACATCCTATCAACAGCTCTCATCTCTTCTTCATCTAGCGGATAGTACTGACATCTGCTTGTTGCTGGTGACATGAATTCCCAGACTTCGAGCAACATTTGAGCGGTTTCTTCGTCGTTGATTCACGCCAAACGGAAAATGGTGACCTATTCCTGCAGCTGTGCATCTACCACAAGCTTTATCTTAGCAGCAATACTTTCCCGCACGAAGGTTCACATCGCTTCACATGTCGCCCACCGAATTTCTCAATGGTCTGGGTCTGGGCCATTGGCTACAGATCGCGCATCTCAGTCCCAGACTGTCTATCAATTCAGAGCACGTGGCTGGATTCTGACAATGCTCTATCGCGCGCACGCTTTAGGCTCACACCCCGCTTCAAAGAAGGGCATAACATGTAACCTTCTTACCTGTAAATTAAACTCGCAATCTGCAGGTTCAAAAATATCATAACGAACTGGACCACCAACTGTCAGTGATGAATTTGGTTGGTGAGCAGAACCCTGAGGAAGATCGTCTCAGATGAGCCATGAAGAATCTCTTCGACGCCTGTTGTGCACTCAATTTGAGAACTCGTAACTGTGAGTCGATAGCTTAGGCGTCGATTAATTTTATCGGAACACAGAAACAGGTTCCGATGGGCACACTTTCAGCGTCTTGGTAACTCTGAAACGACGTCTGGTAAGAAGTCATAGAATATTTCGGGAACTTTGTTGGATGCGTAATGCCCGTGGACTTGAGAAATGCAGTGCTATTGGGAACATTTAGCTCTGTGAAAGCCATCAGTAAGCGAGACAGTAGCTGGGAATGATGGACAACTGATCAATTCTCAGCGTCGGCTAGTCAGTTGGACTGAACACTTTGAAGAGCAGTTCAGCAGGCCCGCTGTAACACTAACGCTTGCCGAATCACTTGAGCCGAAGTGGAAATTAGATGTTACAACTCCCGTTTTGGAGAAGATTCGACATTAGCTTCCCGTGTTGAAACGAAGCAAGGCCCCTAGATCCGACGACCTTCATTTTTCTTCGATGAAAACGGAGGCTACTATTTCAATATCTATGAATAAGTTTGAGGCTGACTGCGATTTCATGATTTCAGTAGGATTTGTATATATATCGGTTAATATAGGTTTGGCTTATGACACGCTATGTTAAATGACCTTAATCCTTCGTTTAATGCGGTTTGCTTCACCAAGGTGTCCTTAGACTGGCGACTGTCAATGGTCATGCATATCTTCAAGAAGGGTCAGGGCACTTTCCGCGTAATGCATCGAAACATTTGCCCTTGTTTTTATTGCTTCCAGAGCACCCACGGTTTTCAACCTACGACGACTTACTGGTCCCTGTAAGAACCAAATTACTGAAAGCTAGGCTAGCTTCCGTTATGGTCCTGGTTGCATCGACCACTTATATTTTCTTCCTCAAGTTTTAGACCAGAGACAGGCACGTAGCCACCGAGCATGGCGCTTTTAATATACTTCAAATCCTTTCTCAACTCTGTTGACCGCACCAGCGTTGGCGTTGTCTATTTATGAAGGGCGTGCCTACCGTATTCTCTTTCTTTATACATTCTCTCTGTGGTGACTCCAGAGACCGCGTAATGGTCTAGAAGGAAACTCTGTCCTTAGTTCCCAAAGACAATGAGCTTCGTCATTGTTGTCGCATATACTCTTTTGTCTTTAAGTTCGCAGTGGTAGTAATCATGACTGACACTGCTCTTTCAGAACCTACCAGAGTGGAAGCTCTGCCATGCAAAGGACTGATAAGCTTGAGTGTGCGCACGACATAATCTTCGTGGGTCTGACACTATGACCATGAAAACACTACTGAATCGTCTGGCCCGCAGCGCTGCGCGCTTAGACGTGTGCTTCGCACATGCACAATGCAAACTACTGTTGCAAAACTGGAACGACATACCCCCGGTTTTAACTATTTTTGAACAGCCACTGGAAGTGATGAATCTGTTCACATATCTTGATACCTGTGGCAGCACAGTACAGTCGACTGGACAGCCGCAGCAATTTCTTTTTCGTCCGCAGGCGTCAATCGTGGAATGCACTTCCAGTATCGGTCATTTCTGCGCCATCAGTATCCACAGTTAAAAGACATTTGAATGACTCGGTTACTCACCTACCCTTTGTTACCTAGTACCATATCTCTAAGCCACTCCTGGAATATACTGGATTTATTTGCTGTTACATGTTAGTGCTGTGAAACTACATGAATCGCTCGACTAAAGAGAAACAAACGATAAGCCTTCTTCATAAGTGTAAAAAAACCTACTGCTTTTATATTTTGATATCCATGCAAAACCATCTAACTGGAAAGGTAAAGCCTTGCTCCTTAACCCGTATAAATGTATTGTTCATTGTTCACCTTTGGTGGTCACATCACTGAAGAAGCTACGTTTGCGCATCAGCAAGACCCATGTGGATTGACTGAGACACTATCATCTAAGGAGACGGCAGGATAGCAGCCTGTCAGTAAAGTGTACGTTGTATAAAACTGCGTTAAGGCCGGTCTTGCTGTACGGATTAGAGAGCTGGCCAGTTGGCGGCGAAGAATGCAATGCATGGCCATGTTTGACCACCGACGTCTGCGGAGCATTGCTCATCCCTGATGGGAACTCCGGGTAAGCATTGTTGAGGTCCGCCATTTCGTTTTGACAGGAAACTTTCTTGTGCATCATTCGAGTGTTTGCTGTATCGTAATTGCTTACGTCGGTTGAGTCATGTCCTCCGTGTGCACGTTGCTCGGCATCTTCGATGCGCTTTATAAGCGAAACCGTGAGGTGGTTGATCCATGACGTGGCTTATAGGCATGAAGAAACTGACAGGGAGACTTGGTCAGGTTGGTGTGCTCAGTCTTCGTGGATGTGGCCTCGGGATCGTCCGCAACAACGGTTGGGGACAGTAACAGTTATTCCTGCATTCGGTTTCTTGTATTTGGTTGTTAAATTTCTTCTTATTCTGATTAGTCGAACGCGGCTTCCTCTTATTTCCATTTCAGTTAGTTTATTTGCATTCAATCCAACTAGCTTGCCGGTGTCATTTCTTGCTATCCTTACGAGGTGAGTCATGTCAACCGGATCCACCATGGTGAAGGGTTTCGGAGTAACCTTCTCCTATCCATGCACTCCACAGCGCTTTTTGCCCACGTTTGAATCTATCTGCTGCAGATGTCCTAAATTGGGTGTGGAAATCAACACATAATAGTTGGCGACTATGGTCATGAACACTAGACTGTTGAGGTCTGTGAACACGGCTTGACACAGCGGTTAGAAGTTAATAGTCTGGTTTGCAATACCCACGGTGTGTCCTGAATTGCGACCCGAAATCTCACGTATCACTCCGGTTGACTTTGTAGTCAGTTTACGTGATTCCGATCACTGGGACCGCATCCGGCCGAATTGGAAGGTCTCAATACTACACAATCAAAGCCAAAATTGAAATCGCGCGCCCGAATTCGCGACACAGCGGGTACTATTAAACCCGACTATCAAATTCTAATCCATGCGTCAAGTTTAACTCACGGATCTCAATGGTTTAAGGAACACGGTAGAAGCCGCCAAATAGTATGTGCCGAGTTCCACTTCCAATTCAGGCTATCTCTACCTGATGGGTCCAAACCAGAACGAAGCACATCGTGGAGTACAGGAATGGGAAGGAGTGAAAAGGAAACCCTCCACTTCCGTTGGATACGGTCCCAGTGATCAGAATGGCACAGGCTAATTACAAAGTCAACCGAAGCGACCATTGAGATTTCGTGTGGCAATCCAAGACACACGACCGGTACTCCAAATCCCGACAACGGATCCACCGCACTTAGATGCTAGGATCATGGTCGCGCATCTGAAATGAACTGCCCTGTACTAGATGTTCCCACTGTACCAATAAGTTGTAAAGAAATTGTAATGTCGGGAGGCGAAATTAAACTGACGAAAAATAGCAAACGACATTAGCTAAGCACTAAAGATGGCGAATTACAAAACTGGCCTGAGATGTCCTCATGAAGGACAAGGTATTGTGGGAAAAGTTTGTAGCTGCAAACCAAGCGCATCCAGTCGGTAAACGAACTCCTCTTACCTTGGATACGAGCACAACGTTTCAGGGCAGAGTATTCCAGGTGGCAATTACTCTTTGTAATAACCGGTTGTCACTTTTAACACGATAAGGTCGATGTGCGTGCATCTTCTTTTGATGAATAAGTAAGGTTGACAATGCCGCTTAGTGGAAAAATGAAGAGATAAGTCCGGGTCAACTTGACTCGTCAAGACGCGATAATTGATGATCAGGTCCCCTATGTAAGGGTTCCGAATGACTGCTGAAACATCCGCAGTGTTCCGGATCTCTTGCAAATGGCTTTTGTCCCGTTGTCACTGGACCTGAAACTTGATGACAGCGCGACATCAAGTAAACATCGTTTATGCCTAAAAAGGAACGTTGAAGTGAATCTCCCTTTCCAATACGTAAAGTCGAACATTTAAGATTAATTGACGGTTTTCACGACACGGCTAATCCCAGAGCATGTTAAGTGCAGGCAACGAATATCGCGTGAAAGATACTCTGTGTAGACCCACCCAAAAAAACGATTAGTCGCCGACTCATAATTGATCGGCGTAAACTCACTTCATCCATCCAATCCACCACACTTTTGGTCTCCAAGAAGCTCTCATGCATGTACACAAATGTCCAAGGTCTACTCAGCAAATTAGCTGAATTAAGACTTCGACACGCGTCTGCAGCTTGAGACCCCATCGCTGTCACCGAAACGTGGTTGCGCTGCAAGATAACGGATGCTGAAGTCGAGCTAACGGGCATGTCCGTTGCCCGGAAGGGTTGGACCAGCAAAGGTGGTGGGGTAGCCCTCTACTTTCATAACAACACTCAACGCGAACCCATAGAGGATTCGGAAACGGACGTACCTGACGCCATTTGGTGTAATTTCCGGCCAAGAGGGAACGATCTTGGCCTATTGGTTGTTGTTTACAGCCCACCATTAGCTACCCATGAGATGGACTGCAATTTGATGGCTGCGTTGAGGCAAGTGAAAAACAGGAAGTACAGTCACATTCTAGTCACCGGTGACTTCAACTTACATGCCCTCGAATCCCGGGCCACACCAGGAGAGCAATTCTAAGCAGATTTGCAAGATTTGGTTTCAGACTTCCCGCTTTATGAGCACGTCACTACGTCCGCCAGGTTCAGGGGAACTGACGGGCTATCCATGTTGGACCGAATATACACCAATGAAGAATCAATGGTCGAGAGAGTGATAGCCGATACTCCTTTGGGCCGCAGTGATCATGCGACACTAGTGTTCCATTACATATGCTACGCGGATTATCCTAAAGACCATGCTGAGAAACATCATGTCGTAACTAACTATGGAGAACTCTCCGACCTCATTGATGCTACCAGCTGGTCGTTCTTAGCTGAATTAACACCTGAGGTGGCCTGCGGAGAATTCGTCAACAAATTTACCAAGCTCGTGGCAAGGACATCTTAAATCAAACTCTACCAACCTAAAAGGATGAAGTCTTTCGTAAGGGGCAGGACACGTAATTACATTGCATTAAGGGACTTAGCATGGCACACCTACATAGCCTCCCCGAACCACCATACCTGGGATGTCTTCACAATACACAAGAACCACTGTGTCAGACTCGTGCGGGAGGATAAACTTAAGATCTAGTGGATAGGTCTAGTGGATAGGTTTTGATCCAATCCCAAACTGCTATACAGACACGTGAACAATTTGCACCGTGTTAAGTGCGGTATTCCTGCTCTGCACACAGCAAGCGGGTTAGCCCAAACCGCACAAGAGGCGGTCAACTTTCTTGGAAAACATTTTGGCCCTACCTTCCAAAGCGCGCAATCATCATACATTCTGCCTAAGCAGATAACGCCGCCATCAGGGCTTAATCACATATCGTTCACCTCCGCAGCTGTACTGAAGAGGCTGATGTCGCTGTGCGAGTACTGCTCCCCGGGTGCGGACGGCATTCGATCGAAGGCATTGCAAAATGCTGCCATGGGTTTGTCAGGATCACTAGCAATTTTCTTTCAACAATGTCTGAACGAGAGGCACGTCCCCACGAGGTGGAAGCCCGGAATCATCACGCCAACCTACAAAAGTGGTAGCCTTGCTGAACCAACAAATTATCGCCCGATAACACTACTTCCTGTGATCTCCAAGGTTATGGAGTCCATCGTAGCTGAGGCTTTAATGGGGTACCTGACGAACAAGGAAATTCTCGTTCCGGAGCAGCATGGATTTCGAAAAAAGCGCTCCTGTACAACTATTCTGTTGATTGATCCGGCAAACTGGACGGAATCTGTGGACGCTGGTGTAGGAGTCGACGCGGCCTACTTGGATTTCTCAAAGGCATTCGACCGTATAGACCGTCGCATTCTCCTCCACAAACTCCAGAAATATGGAATCGACGATCCTGTTCTAGGCTGAATAGGACTTTCTCGTACAACGTCACCTGAATGTGAGGGTTCGAAGCAACCTGTCGGAATGCATCGAAGTTCAGTGCGGCGTACCTCAAGGCTCGGTACTTGGACCCCGCCAGTTCCTGGTTTTCATAAATGATCTCAAAACCGTGCTATCATCTAACAGTTTGCTAATCGCCAATGACCTAAAGGTATGGCGCACTATAGCTGCGGTGGAGGATCACGCAATGTTACAGGAGGACCGGGACAAATTGTACACATGGTCCATCGAGAACATGTTGCATTTCAACGTCACCAAGTGCAAAGTTCTCAGCACAAGAGTATGCACAACTACCGCATAGGACCACAAATTCTACAGCGGGCTTCTCACGAGTGCGATCTCGGCGTGATAGTTTAAGACGACCTCGGTTGTTTGAGGCAGACTGAAAAGGCAGCTAAGAAAGCAAACCACCACCTAGGCCTTCTTCGCAGAGCCTTCTGGAAATTTGACCCTTCAGTCTTTCCAAAAATGTTTAGTGCGTACGTGAGGCCGCACGCGGAATACGCTATACAAGCGTGGCAATACTGGATTAAACACCATCTCTTTGCGCTCGATACTGCACAACGTAGGGCAACAAAGAGCGTCAGAGGTTTAACCAGCCTCCCCCACCCACTCAGGCTGAAGACCCACAAAATATACAGTGGGCGTTATCGGCGTCTAAGGGGCGATCTCATAATGGTGTACCATATCTGGAGAAACCCCAACCATCCATACCATTCCCTTCTGATACTCAGTCAAAACACCTAGCTAAGAGGTCACCAGTTTAAGTTAGTCACGCAGTACAGCCGCCTGGAATATCGGCGAAACTGTTTCTCCCTTCGAGTGACACAGCCTTGGAACGCCCTCCCGGAACATGTAATTAATGCACCCATCCTACCCCTTTTCAAAAAACGCCTTGACGATACCCTGTCACATTTACATTACGTGCTATAGCTCATGACCACCAGATGCTGGCGCTAATGGACAACAGACAGGGGATAGTGCCATAACCCTACTCGAGAATGAATTACTCCAAACGCCTTACACGAAATTTGATTAAAGCTACTACTATAGAAACTGGATTTCTGTATCTTGTCGACCCAAGATAGTTGCACACGAGTAAGCGTTGTCCTTGCTATCTTTTAATTTTTTTCTCGCCTATTATGTGATCGATAACCACTCCTGTTATTGCTTTATGTGCGTACATTCTCATTTCAAACTCCCTTTATACGACAATACAGCTCCATCTGTAATCGCCTGAACTGACGACTCCATTATCCCTAGATCTATCTTTATTGTCACGCTAAACACCATACGGGACATGTCAAGCACCTGCTTTGTACTCGTTATAAATCATTATTCATTTTTCACTATCATCACAGGCAAACAGATTGGTGCACGGGTTTGAACAGGTAATATTAGAAACTTGTTAATCGACGGCTAGACGTTTACTTAAACTAATGTTTACCACCCATGCAAGATGTGGACATATATTCCACAGATTACACATGATACGTGCTTGTGTGAGGAAAGATTTCACACGGAAATGGTCAAGTTCCATTTGGGACGCGGATCTGTGGGTACACTTTTAACATAATAAACACGGATTTGCGTCAAAAATGAGAGGAGGAACAGGAAACATGCTTGTTGGTCGAAAGTCTGCGGAGCCGTCGAGTGTAGAAATTGGGGGTCAGGTGAATTTGGCACATTGAGACCGGCGTTACACACACCTATTATCTGAGTGAATCATCGTTCGAAGTACATGGTGCTTTGAAAATTTACATTGTCAAATTATACAGCTTGAATTAATATTGAGGCTTTTGGCGCAAGTGGTCATCATACGCTTTACAGAGGTAGTCAATATACCGAAGTGTGGTCCCACAGGGTTTACGAAGTGAAAGTTTAAGCTATGAAAAAACCGTCAGTTTAGAGCGGTGGTCAGAATGCAGTGGTGTTCATATTCGAAGGTTCTACCACGCCTCTCTCTCTCTCTCTATATATATATATATATATATATATATATTTGCAAAGGTCTACGAATAGACATAATGCCATTAGAAAGCATGGGATTCAAACGAAGGTACAGAAATAGGAAAAGAAAACACAACACAACAATGTCCATGTTTTCGTCAGAGGGCGAGATACTACCCGGTTGCCCAAGCCGAAATAGGGTGTTGACTTAGGGGACACCACCCCGAGCCTTTGGCTGAATAGCCTGTCCGCATGACAGCGGAGCGAATTCAGAAAATCGCGCCCATTTGGAGCCGGTGACTGATTGCTCAGTTCTTGCGCCTTTCGTTTGTTCCTTTGTCAAAAAGGGGCCCAATGCTCCCCGGAACTACAACATAACGTTGCTGGAATACAACGCATCGCCAGGATTATGCAAGGGGCAGTGACTTCATTTAGTGGCGAGTCACTTCCGCCACGTCACAGTGTTGTTAAACGGACGTATGCGGCTTTTTATAGGGAGAACTCTTGCCAGGCGAAAACTCACCACGTCCTGGAACACTGCCGCCGAACCCTTTACTGGAACGGGAAAATCCCGAACCACCTAGCTGGCACCACGAGGAGGTTGTTCGGCAAGCCAGCCTGTCTCTAGAACATTAGGACTAACTTCTGTGGTTTGCATAACCACTCTGACACTGTAGAAGTGTGCCAGCTTTCTATTTATTGCAGAAGACTACGGCTAACGCCACAAGGGTAGAGAGGATGTGTGCATTTTTAATTGAACCACCACAATTCCGAAATTTCAACCTAGCCTAAAAGTTGGCTAATCGGATTTTCCGTATTATGCTGCAGGTGGTTGACCTAATAAATTTCCAGCCACTAATTGTACTTGACTTTGTACTACATAATTTAAGGACACTATGAGTGCTCTTTAAGCAGATTGAACAAAACTATGCGTGTCAGCATAGATGTGAATAGGAAGGAAGTGATGGGAGCTTCTGGCAGCCAATACAATCCCTGTGGCAGAAGGAAATTTTGACGGATTCCCAATAAATTTTGTCCATTTTTTATTTCACGCAGTGATATTTTTTCATATAACCACTTATATACGAACTACAAGTAAGAAAGTATTTAATTCGTTAAATTGAGACACACGAATAGTGTATTTTCATACACTTACTAAGCGCTCTAAAGACCTTAGTGTTGTTCTCTTTGGAAAATAATCGGTGGATCTTATTCTTTAGTTAACTAGGGAACACAATCATGGGAATGTGTTTACCAGAATACCCAATATGGCAGACTGCGAAAGACGTGTAAAAACCATCGGCTACTGGTAACCGACAGTGTTTCATACTGTAGCGGAGGTAAAATATGTGAACCCCTTGCAAAATGTCATCGTAAATTTACCGCACAGACAATTAGAGGCTGAATCATACAGCACGCCTTTGTCAGAGTAAGCAGAAGCCAAAAGGTGTTTCCCATAGCACTGTATAACAAATTTCCATTTGCGGGTTTGGTGCGTGTTTTTCTATCGCTTTGTTCCCCCAGTGGAATAGATATCGACGTATGTCCAACAACAACTATGCTGTTGTGGGCCGGATAATGATATTTTGAACTTTATATGATGATTGGAACATTTCTACTAGACATTCTTGTTCCCAGGTCTAACAAAATTCTCTTAAGATGTAAAAGCATTGCAGTACGTTTAAAAATATTGTAACTTTCTCTAACTGTATGAAAAATCATAGAAGGTTATAAGCCTTTCAGTAACAGTCAGGTTGTAATAGTGGAACAAGAGAACTGCCCTGGAAGCAATGTCAATCTATGTTTTCTCCAAGTAAGTTATTGTTTGCACCCAACAGATGCATTCTGATGCATCTGTTGATAATTTCACCACTATGACAACATCTACTCCTGGTAAACATATGTAACTGTGTACGAGGCTTATAAAGCAACGTGATCAAAACAAATCACGTGTTCTTCAGTACAGACGCAAAAATTTCTAGGGAAATATTTAGTATGCCGAACAATTTCTGCCCGCATACTTGGCAGTGGTTTATTCGGTACAAAGCATTGTTTGCTGCAGTTTCAAATTGTTAGAGTGTGGCAACGTTCCAATGTGTAAGAAACAATAAGAATATGATATACAATATATTTATCTGTTGCTCTAGGTTAGTATGTATCAGATTTTGTAATGTGTATTCCAACGTGCCTACAGATTGGTAGAACGGAGAAAATTGAGATTTGAATATTACCAAAATATGGAGGAAACTCACAAAGCACTTAAGCGACTATTACTTATACCTGGTGGAGCTGCCCAAGCGCAGAACAGGAACGTTGGTTCGTCCTATTATTAAGCTAAATATTTCTTTAGTCATCGCCGCTAAACCGCACAACCTAGATTACCCATTCCTACTTCACCAGAGAGGGATAAGCCATCCTCAGGAGCAACCAAAAATACGTCCAGCTTACAAAATACTGCAGACAGAGTACGATTACCCAACTGCAGCTGAGGATGGGACATAATATTGCCCCATTCAAAAAGATTTCTAAGAACAGACTACAAACCTTAGTCTTACGGCGTTTAATGCCACGGCTGGGACATTTAGGTTCAAGAATTGGAACTTGTTGAAAAATAGCATCCAAAGCGTGGAAAAAGGTATGCATTATCAACTCCTTTACATCTACTTTACCATTCGAGAAAGGCCATGATTCTGTAACAGTGTTACTGGTCTAGTTAAATTTATTTGAAATATCTGTAAACCAAGTGAATGGCGTATGTTTATAGACAGGTCATTCAGAATTCGCAACCTTTTGTCGATCCATTATGAGAACATGTCCCCGCTTTTCCTTATGGCTTATATCTGTATCTCATATAGAGTTACGGAACTAAGGAAATGTCACAGCGTGCACTCAATTATGCAGCATGTAGCTTGGAAGTCGTCATGGACATCAAACTGGTAACATTCCTTATGGGACTCTGAAAGTATTTCACGCAAATTCCTTGTTTTCTTTACATACGCTACAGCCGGGACAACAAAGCACACTAACGCCTTAAAGATTGGATACAACGAACAGAATTCTTAGTGAGAAAGGACAACGTGAGAAGGCCCAGATGTCATTAACGTCATCATCATCATCATCATCATCATCATCATCATCAGCATCATCAGCATCATCAGCATCATCAGCATCATCATCATCATCATCATCATCATCATCATCATCATCATCATCATCATCATCATCATCATCATCATCATCATCATCATCATCATCATCATCATCATCATCATCATCATCATCATCATCATCATCATCATCATCATCATCATCATCATCATCATCATCATCATCATCCTCATCATCATCATCATCATCAGCATCATCAGCATCATCATCAGCATCATCAGCATCATCAGCATCATCAGCATCAGCATCAGCATCAGCATCAGCATCAGCATCAGCATCAGCATCATCATCATCATCATCATCATCATCATCATCATCATCATCATCATCATCATCATCATCATCATCATCATCATCATCATCATCATCATCATCATCATCATCATCATCATCATCATCATCATCATCATCATCATCATCATCATCATCATCATCATCATCATCATCATCATCATCATCATCATCATCATCATCATCATCATCATCATCATCATCATCATCATCATCATCATCATCATCATCATCATCATCATCATCATCATCAACAGCAGTACATCAGCCATTTCAACTGATGCTTCGCTGTCATACGCCCAAGAGGACCTATGAAATAAAGAATAAGAAGAGAGAGAAGGGGGACTTACCTGAAAACCTTAATGCCTTAGCACACATTCAGGTTCAAGGCGGCTACACCTTGCGTAGACAACATATCGTCACAAACAGCTGGTTATCGTGCGAAGATAAGGCGGCATCGGCGAGCCAGGTTCCTTGCAGCTTTCACTACCACGCGTCATTATCAAGAAAATGTCATGTTTGTATGTAGGCTGAGATATTGCCAGGGCGCCCAGACATAGACAGGAGGACGATCAGGGTACTCACCCAAAACCTTTGGCTCAAACGCCTGTCCGCAAGGCAGCGGGGAGGTGGCAATGATTTAGTTTTACACAAACGGACGCCATCCCATTTCAAACCCCCAATCGGGTGGACCAGGCCACTGAGTTTTTCTGAACTCTCACCATTGACCAACCTGGTAGGAGTAGATCTCAAGATGCCCGGAGGCATCACCCATTATAGCTCAATGGGTCAAAGAGGCAAGCAAGCCGTCGCACCACGTTAAGGTCCAGTCTCGTTGCGACGTACATAGATTTGAGCTTCTCTAAATAATTTTTCCTGTGTTTAGACAGAGATTAACATGTTACAAGTTAATTCAGAATCGTTTTCCCACAGCTAGAGTAGGCAAGGGTTAAAGTTGATATCTAAGTTGGACGCCAGATAGACAGAAGGATGGAAAACGCTGAATTCTTAGGAAACCGAATAAGACAGAGAAAATCGGTCGGAGCAGCTTAATTGGCGTTTCACGCATCCTGGGCAACACAGCCCTGAGAATTATGATCAGCAAGTTAAAGCTTCCATAGAGATGGCATGCAGGATTTCTTCAAATTCCACATTCCTGATGCCCATTACAATAAACATGAGAAACTTGAAGTTTACTCGAAGGAGCAAAGCGAGCCTTATCAAAAGAATAAGCTGGAGTATAACCGTTACCATGAACAGCAAGCAGAACACAAACGGGACTATTTTTGGATTCGTTTGTGGAAAGCGATTTACACTACAGACACAAATCCCGAAAATGTATCACCTTCAAAACACTTCACCTTTTTCGTCCATATTTCATTTTTTCTATGTTAGTTAATGCACCGTATTCTATTACACCCAGAATGAACTTTCATTGTGTAAGTAGCGTGCTATTGCGCCATAAATGCTAAACGTTTACAATCTGTCGTCTTGTGACCTGGTCAACTATGAATAGTGGTGTTTTTGTCTGATCACTACAAGTAGGTTAGGACCCAGGAACAAAGATCGTCTTACGTGGGGTAAACAGTCTTCAGCATACCGTCCCCATAGAATGCTTTAAGTAACCATGCAGTTAGAATTTTCGTCGTCGTTTTAGTAAGGCGAAATATGGCTTACCTTTCTCATTCTGCTTAACTTCTATCGAGAAGATGCAAGTTTTGAATTACCACAGAAAGTTATTCCTTGCGAGTAGGAAATAGCTAAGGTTGCTATTGAAATATGCAAAAGGGTGTCAAAATACGCTTAGTCCTCATTTCGACGGATTTTATCTTAATACAAAACTCAATCACTCACAGATATTCTACCATTAGGGTAAAACCTCCAAAGCTAACTACATCTGTTTCCTTATCATCTGACAGCTTTTTGACTGCTTTTTCCGTCCTCGTTTGAATGTTCACCATGTAATCCACATGGAACCAGACATCTGCATGATGGTCCAGTTCATTGAGTGATCAACTCACGGATGTTTTACGGTGTTTCGACTCATAGATCTCTATCTGCTATGCACATAAAACACTGAAATAGCATTTCTTGCAACAATCTCCATGTGCATTGATAACTTATGCAAACAATCCACCCTGGCTTAAGTATAGACAATGACAAAACTATTGCATTTATTTTCAGTTTTTCCGCAGTATTATGATGTGCCAGAATGGTCGATCAAAATTAACAAAGGAAAAATATCTAGCTAAAGTTATATTCTTGATTATATAAGGCGCGCCCTTGAGGCATGACTATCTATGCGAAATAGTGTAGCCCAGGCTGACCAGAAGAATTCGAATGTTGGGCAGCTATTAATATTTGAAAAGACACAACAAGTGTTCAATATACTAAGATTTGGGCGTATGTTCCCACGTTTGACAAAAGTTACTAATGCCAGTTACAGTACGACAGAGCAAACACACCAAAATATGTGTCCAGACATTGGTGAGAATTAGGGCGCTTCTGCGCAACTTATATTCTTGACTCAAGGAGATGCGATTTCTAAGCCCTACTTGTTATGTTGCAATACGCGACTTATCTGTGATTACTTAGCACATATAACAAAATTATTCCCAAGATAAGGTTAGAGCGGATAGTTCCTTTGTGTAATCCTAAATGCATCGTTAAAGGAATATGATTCATAGATGCAAGACTTTCGTCTGGTTTCCAGACACAACACTGAATCGGACCCCTGTGTGACTCGAACCCTTAGCTCGAATTTTGCTACCTTTTGGTTGAGAACACTGAGATACGGAGGATGGTAAGGACCGCCCTAACTAAGTTAGTAGATGGGATATAGCGCCACTCCCTCTCCGCTGACATGCAAATCAGTAGATAGCGTAGTAGTCTCAACCGCAGACTGGCAAAAGTCACGCTGACAGCTCTAGTTCACGCGTAGCATCAATAATCTTCGTAGAGTCCACTAAGAGAGGTGATAAATAAGGCAAAACGGAGTTGTTGTATGAAGCGGAACTGGAATACAGAACATTAAAGTTTGAGCGCTTTTGTGTAGTTTCGTCAGTTAGACAGAAGCAGACAGCAACCACACATCCAGGAAAGCGCTATACGGCCGTTTCGTCCCATTGGGACTCGTCAGTATTGCTCACCCGCCGAATCCTGCCGGATTCGAACCCACGACCTTATTCTTGCGAGTCAGCGACTTATGTCACTCAGCAATGAGCGACGGTAGCTGACCGCCATAATTGATATCTAACTGCGATATAGCGCGGCTCATCCTCCACTGTCTTGCATGTTATGAATGTGCAGAGGACACGGCTGGCCGCCAGAGCAACGACTTTCTTTGCAAGCCGCCACCAATCGAGGTGGCGAGTAAGCTGCTAAGGCGACTATTGCTTATTTGTAAGCGGTAGGGGGATTTATTAGGTATAGTGTAATTTCGTCGCAGTTATACACAGGCGGACAGCCACCACACATCCAGAAAAGCGCTAAACGGCCGTTTCGTTCCATTGGGACTCGTCAGTAGCGCTCACCCGCTGAATGCTGCCGGATTCGAACCCACGACCTTACTCTTGCGAGTCAGCGAATTATGTCACTGAGCAATGAGCGATGGCAGCGGACCGCCATGATTGATATCTAACTGCGATATAGCGCGGCTCATCCTCCGCTGTCTTGCATGTTAGGAATGTGAAGAGGATGGGGCTGGCCTCCAGATCAACGACTTTCTTTACAAGCCGCCACCAATCGAGGTGGCATGTAAGCTGCTAAGGCGAGTACTGATTATTTGTAAGTTTGAGCGTGTATGTGAGGAAGAACGAGTTTTCAATAACTCATCGTAGATTGAGTGATATGGATCATTTAAAATCTGTGAAGCAAATCTGTGACATGCATACAAATGCTTGGTAACAAGGAAGTCTACAAGAGATCCTCGGAGTGTTCGACTGCATTTAGAGATGAGCTTAATGGAACGGTCAATAATTTTGTAAGTATTTTGGAAAAGATCAGCAAAATTAATAAGCGAGCAGCAGCACCAATGCCTAAGAATTTGTGGATTAAATGGCGTGGTACCGAAAGATTCATGAGCCTCAGAGTAGAAAATGACAGTCTACTTACCTAGCGAAACGCTTCGTCGACGTGCGTAGAGCACGTTAATTTTTAGATAAAATATACCAATGACAGTAAGCGAACTAAGCATATTTTATTCATTAGCAACAATGAGACTCGAGGCACTTGGAAAATTTTGAGGTTTGTCAGCCTGAAGAGAAAAGGTTAAGTCTCGGCATATTGAAGCTTTGGGAACAAGCGATCGGTAGGATGACAACCATTCAAGCTTGTCCAAGCATTTTAAAACGAAGAGAATGACTCGTTGGTTGGAAAGTCATTGACTGAAACAACGTCGTCGAAGTATTTACATCCGATAACACCTGATGGGATAAAAAGTCTCCCGATACACAACGGAAACTAAAGAGGAGAGTGGACTGTCCCCCGTAAAGGACGCCAGTCTTTACCAATAGTGAAGACTTCTTGCCATTCAGTAGGGTGAATTGCGAACAATTTGTAAAATAATTTCCGGTCAACTTGCACACCGTAGGTTGCATGTAGTTCGTAGATAATAAACAAATAAACGGTATATTCCTCGGCAATGTGAGGGACAGTCTAAATATGTGGCCTGATCAATGTGTCTACCAGGATCACACAAAATAATCAATGGTTCACGCTTTATACAATGGATCCAAAACGGATTTCAACTAATTGACAGGTTTAAAGCATTAAGATATTGAAAAGCCAGGATTAATAAGAAATACTGATTTAAACGATTATTCAGGTAAAGTAATACGGACACTCGCAGAAACGTCCCCACTGGAGCTGCTTCCATGCCAGTTATTCCTTCGAAAGGTTTCACCAGCACTTCCATGCTTTAGCTGTCCGCGTGCGGGTGTGGCTAGTGGCTTAAAAGCAATCACTTGCTTAACATATGTTGTGTTCTTTCTAGGGCTGCTTTATGCATGTATTATGGGCGATGAAGAGATAGCACGGTCCGTCAGGCTGCTAATTCAATTATGACACTTTTTATACTCCAGTCAGTTGGTGGCAATGTGCCTTGCATAGGTATATTTTTGCATATTCTGGAAGCTATAGTTCGTCACCTCAGGAGATCAGCCCAGTTGTGGTTAACAGTGAAATAGGGAAGAAGGTAACAGAAGAAAATTTAGTGAAAGGGGTATAATATCAATAATGCCAAAAACAAGCAGATGTGTCACATCAGCGTAAAAATAGGTTGACTCGATCATACGATCAGCAGTTGTAAACTGCCGACACTCACAAACCCGTTTCCAGAATCCAGGAAAAACGGACTTACTGCCTTACATTTAGCATCTAAAGCAGATGCTACTGATTGAAGGAGATAGGCCTTTGCATCCAAAAAGGAACGTTTGGGTTTATAAGCAAACTGAGAGGCATCAGTAGCTAGGGAGCTTGTCGAAATCAGAGGAATATGCAGTCGTTCTAAGTATTTCAGCATGACAGATGTACAGTCAATGGGACGGAACTTCTGAGCTTCTTTTTAAGGACTGGCGTTAGCTTGACGGGTCTCTAAATGTCGGGAATAGTGTCAATGTCTAGGCACCAAGTGGACAGATGTGTTTAAGGTAACGCGAGGGAGTCGGCGCTCTCCTTTAAAACATTTGGCGTTGACACATCAAATCCTCCGGTCTTCCTCACATTCAGCTTCTTGAGTTCCTGGTACACCTAGAGATGATGGAATGCAAATGTTGATCCAGCTGCGGATGGCGATAGCCAGAAAGTGAAGGCAGAGAGTAGTCATTTTGAGGAGCATATCGAAATTTAGAGTTGATTTGGTCGACATCTACAGCTCCTAGATATTTGCTAGAGTCTGGTGGACTGGTGGGCTAAAATAATCAAGAAATAGTGGAGGTGGGGACATTGGACAACAACATTGACTTACATTAGCTCCGCAACACCGGTCTAAAAGCATTTGTGTCCGTGAGACAATCGGAGACAGCATGAAGGTCCTGATTCAATCCAAGAATCGCAGTATCGCTCGTTGGCTGGAGTACATTTGTTAGCAGATTAGTTGTTCCACCTATCCTGAGTCTCATGCTTTGCAGATGTTACAGGCTTTATCATGCCCGGTTAGTCTAAATGCTCTTTCAGTAACTGAGGCTCGAAACGCAATCTCAGCCATCTACCGTGTTCCCGCTGTTCACCCCGATTTAATAGCAATTCTATGTTAAGTAATGGCGGTGCCAAGCTTGTTTGAACTGGTATGGAGGAAACAGAGTGCCTCAGTCAAGTAGAGTAAAAGAATTGTGATACGATATACAAGAATGCCAGCCTTACCTCATGTGTTAACTATTAGCGTATAAGCATAACGTCGCCTCACGGCGGAACGAAAATCCCTAATAACAAAAGAAGAACAGGTATATTTCAGGCCAACGTACTGAAAATACTAGATATTTAATTTGGCACAATGATCGATGCTGATAACTTTCAACTCGGAGGCGGGATAATAAGTTACTTACGAGCAAACTGGTTGCTTTTAAGCACTTACAATTTTCAGGCTGGAGTCCATGCTAGCGGCCTTCTGCATGGCTTCAAACGTTACAGAATATAGATACTAGTCGGTTTTAGTATTGTATCCGTTTTTGTCCACTAGCGAGTCTGTAATACCGTATTGTATCTGGTACGGAGTTATCTGCGGAGTTATGGTTGAGTATCCCTAGGGAATGAAAAATTACAGGTGTGCCATCCCGCTGATGTCATCTTATCTTTGCACGGTAGCTAGGTGTTTATGTCCGTGTGTGTAGATATCGTGTAAGCGACTTGGTTATGAATATTTGTTTAGGGCCTCTATATAGTTTACACTAGATTCGTCTTGCCTGTCTCTTATTACGTTTTGTTACTCAGATTATTTTAGTTGGATGGCAACGCGATGTCCTTTAAACTTACTGCTGTGTTGTTGTTGATGATGAGAATAACGGCGTACTAGGTAGATAATTGTGTGAAATGTTCTTATCCATCCACATATTCTTAAGGTCTGTTAGGGGGATACAGGGAGGAAAATCTGGTTCACTGATTGCAGGCACATGTTTCTGGCTTGTTCAAATTAGTTCCATTAACACAGGAATAAGTTAATTAATGTGTGACGGAGATCATCTCCATGGACGATTGCGCCGTTCAGTAATGTAGTGAAATACCATACTGCTTAAGAAGACAGAAATTTCAAAGAATCTCTAGACACCAACATCAGATTTTTACAACAAAATCAGGAATATTTTATGCGGCATAGAGGAGTGTCCAAGTACACTAATAAAATGAAAGATATAATCATTTAAGCTGCTAATATTACCTTTGCATCCGACAGAGTGCTTCGAACAACCAGCGACAATGTAGAACTTCAGGTTGATCTTGACAGGGTCTACGAATGGTCGACTCAGAACCCACTTCAGTTCAATGCTACAAAGTGCAAGGTGTTGAGCATACGCCATAAAACTACTTTCGAATACAGACTTGGGGATCAAATATTGCAGCGCACTTCAACGGAATGCGATCTAGGCGGGATAGTGCAGGAAGATCTGGGCTGTTCCCGTCAGGTCGAGAAAGCCTCCAAGAAAGGTAACCAACACCTTGGCCTTTTGCGGAGGGCATTCGGACGCTTCGATCCTTCCACCCTTTCTCAGATGCTCAACTCCCACATTCGGTCTCATTCTGAGTACGCCATCCACGCCTGGCAGCGATAGCAAAAGCAAGATCTTACTGCTCTTGAACTGCCACAACGAAGGGCGACCAAGAACGTAAAAGGCCTCTTTCATCTCCCTTACCGATTGAGGCTGAAAGCCCCCGGGGTCTGTAGTGGACAATATCGACGCCTGCGTGGCGACTTGTTAATGACTTATATGATCCTGAGGAATCCAAACCATTCTTGTCGTCACCTATTAAAGCTGAATAGCAATATCACACTCAGAGGATACCATCTAAAGCTGGATACACAATACAATTGGTTGGAATGCCGCCGGAATTTCTTTTCCCTTCGTGTATGCGAACAATGGAACGCTCTTCCCACATACGTTGTTTCTTCCCCACGCTAACGGTATTCAAAAGACGTCTGGATGATTCGCTTATCCACTTACATTATGCTATATAATCAGAGATGTCTACGTCAACCAAACGCGAATAAACGGTGCTCATTCCCAGCTTTTGTACTTCACTACTTACCCACTGCTATTGTGGAATATAGTTTCGGATATGTTACAACTGCACTCATCAATTACCTCATTCCAAGAAAGCCGTGCACGAGTAAACGTTGTCGTTTCTTTTGTTCTTAAGACACAACTTCCCCACGTTACTTCTTCATATTACTCTACAGTAACAATTCAGTACACATTCGAAAATGTTTGTATGAATAAGGGACAACTGAATCGCTAGGCGCTGCAACTGACGATTTACGCTTATGTTTTCATTCACTTCCACCATTCTACAGCACTTGCAAAGCAATCGCTTGTTTACCTGTAATATCTCATTGTTCATTTGTAGTACTAGGACACATTCGGATACTACCGGTTAGCTTCTCAGTAATACTTTGTTTCCGAAATATCACACTGATCGATCTGATGAACAGTTACTAGCTCTATTTGGTTACTGTTCTTAAAATTTAACAAAAGTTTATTCAACCAAGTAGAATTCGTGTAGTACATGGTATTATGTCGTTAGAGTTGGGTGGGTAAAATGTACGGAGTAAGTACGAACTGTCACCGCACTTCGAACCACAACATAGGTGGAATATAAACACAGTTGCCACGTGTGTGGTTTAGCCCTCCACTTGGTAGAGACATTGTTTCAATTAAAAGAATATTGTTCCTCGCCAGTTAAACGCTTTCACACGACAGTGTCAGCGTTAGCTTTTCCCCACTCGAGCCTTTTATTTCCCGGGTTTACCGCTTGTATCAAGCTGTAATTTTTCTTGGTCCAACCATAACGTTAGGTACTTTATACACGAAGCCCATCCCCATTTCACAAAGGTAAATTTCGAAGTGCCAGTTAACCATTTTAAGGAGCAATGTCGGTTTTTCTTAAATGCTTATCAAATAAGGAAAGATGAACATCCAGATTATGATGACCTCTCTTGACCACATTGTGCAAGTTTCGCCTGATGCGTAGTCAGATTCCGGTTGTCTCGTAAAATTCCCCATTGTAGACTTCCACCAACTATTCCGTGCTTATTTCCACTCCTCATTGTTTGCATCTCTCTTATCAGGCAAAGTGAAATACCTTTAAAAGTGACAACTTCGGTGATGGATAGTTACAGGTTCCGGCAATATTGCGGAATGCATCACATAACCATATTGTTAAGTTAGACGCAGTCAGAGTATGATGTGTATAAACATTGTCACCTGAAACTAATTTATGTAACACAAATGCAGATGCGTACGCCCGCCATTGCTTTCTACACGCTTTCAAATATCTTACCTGGATCTGTTTAAACATTTAATACCGTAAATTCATCAAGCAGGTAGGCAGAAAAGTATCATTTATCTGCACGTGGTTACAAATTATTCTATGCATACGATATTCTAGCAATTGATAATGCGTTCTTCAGATCTCTTATCTGCAAAGCGTGCTATGAATTAAATCTTTATTAGGCATTGTCCGCCCGAAAACACTGCACATCTCGACCGATTTTGTATTTGTTTTTTTTTCATAAATAAAGATAGCAAGTACACGGAACCAGGACGATCAGAATGATAGATTTTTGTCCCTAATCCGCAGAGTTACAGCACGTAACAGGTGTCAAAAGTGTTATTGAGTACACTGGGGGGTTAATTGTAACACTCGCAGCGTGAATGGGATACGACGCTTAATCACAAAACCGACATCGTGTCGCAATGAAATGTGTTCGGGGTTAGGTCAATCACTGGGACAGTAAATAAAACGGCTACATATTGAGTGTTGTCGGGTCAAAAATGACATTCAGCTTTTCTAGTTCATTGGCTGCTTCATTATTATTTAGCTACCAGGTTTGACCGTTCCTCATCCTCCGAGATAGAAATGTTAATCGGTAAACGCTTCAGATTTCTCTTATCACACATCAACTTCCAGGCTTGATAAAATATTTACGATGCAGTGTGAAAATGTTTCAAACACAGCTCCTAAAATATTTTGACATTAAAAATCTGAGGTGTCTTTAACATTCTACACCATCAAATGTTAATTGAAATTAAAGCGCTTCAACATGCAGACAATGACGGCGCTTAAAATTGTGGTTAAAATATAGCTTTGGATCTCCCGGTGAAATTTCCTCCGACAGGGTATTACACCACAGTAGGCTTATGGACATACAGACAATAAGAGAATAGAAAGTTTATGGACACGGCTGTCAGTAAGCAAAAAATCAGCGATTCCAAGGTCATCCTCACACACGCGTGACGTGCGTGCTACTGGTTCATTTGGATTATTTCCCCCTATCCTCTCTCCATCTTCTCGCAGCGTTGTCACTGTACGCTCATTCGAACCGGATTTACCAGCTCTACACAGTGATCCATCATACGTGGAAATATCTTCTACGATTAGAGGCTGTGCCATCACTAAGCGTTTTCACTGGCATCTGTGATTAAGCGCAAGCGTTTAATTCAATCGTATTGAGCCGATTGCCATTCTGTGTGACACCATTCGATACGGAATTCTCGAGGCAAGCCGAAAAGCCGAAGCTTACTCCGATTCAGTGTTTCTCAACACAGCTGTGAAAGAATCTGTGTTCAGCGCTCTGTTCAGGTTGCAGTCACTCGCCATTCCTTGTGACCTTGTCAGCCAGTGCGCCTGCATTACCCATCACACGGACCGCGTGACCACGCCGACCGCTCATTTGACCTTGCAACCACCACGCTCGCCTGACTGATGTGCGCCGCTCGCAAAGCTGTAAAAGTACAGAACGCTAACCAACCCACTGGGTCAGGTAACGACACCAAATTGAATGGCAGAAAGGCGAAACCGAAGAGACTCCCATCGAAAGGCATTTGCGGGTTAGGAGAATGTCATCGGGTAGTAAAAATCGGTCTGGCTTGTTCGCATTGTTTAGCATGGTACCATACGAAATGTGCAAATGTGTCCCAACAACAGTTACGGGAGCGAAATAGCTCCCAAGATGCATTTTGGTTCTGTACTGCGTGTTCCACCATCCCCCTCGTTAAGTGCTTGCTTATCCTAGCTGAGAAATGCGACCGGTTAATCGCAGAAGCAGAGCAGAGGATAAACAATGAGATTACTTCAATGGGAGCGAGTATGGACCACAGAAGCGTAGTGGCTGCTAAGCAACGGAATGCTGAACAAATCGCTTCGCCTGCACCGCAATCAGCCATGTTTCCATCTCCGTTGTCTTCTCCAACTTTGGTAGAACGCCAGGCGAAAACAGACTGTACCTACGTGAATCAAGCAGTACTCACAGCAATGAAAATCAGGCACCATTCAAAACGTCTGGTTAAGCAAATTCCACTAGACCTGACATCTAGTATTAACAAGGATGGAGCAGCCAAACACCAACCCTTGGTACCTGTAGCTCAAATATCTCTTGTCGAGACTAAGCCTCCCAGAACACCAGTTACTTATGCAGAGATTGCTGCAAAGGTCCACCGAGAGGCCGCCGTTGCGTCCTCTTCCTTTGTAAACACCGTTAACGCAAATGGAGAGAAAAAGAGCAAACAATCACTTGTCAACAAGTCACGACAAATGAGTACCATACATTGTAGATCGATTAAAAAGGGATCCAACAACAGTGCCCGGACTGTTGTATGCTCAAATGTCCCTGAATCTACCGCCATCACATTGCGGGATAAGTTATCAGACGACCAAGACCAATGGAACTCATTGTGTATGCAGATGAGTATCAAAGCCAAGCCCATTAACTTGTTACGAATTACTCGTCATCCGAACTCGTCACACTATGGTGAACCCAGACTTATTCGAGTAACTCTAGAATCCTCCACCGACGTGGAAAATGTTTTGCTCTCCGCAAGCGCGCTAAAACACGAATCCTGTGCGATACGTATCTATCCTGATGTCCCTTGGAGCGCGCGACAACCAAAACGAAACACCGAAGAGGGGCACAGCAAGCAAGACTGCCTAAACACAGTCTTCATACATGAAGTGCCAGAACATACTTCTAACCATGTTCAACAGACCGGAAAGCACGATTTAGAACAGTGGCGGTTCATTCGTGAAACACTTTCTTTGGATGATGTTGTGGCACTATCGATCACCAGGATACCTCTCTCATCGAATTATAGAGGATGCGGCCCTAGAATCCTAGAAATTGTGGTTCAGTCAGAGAAACAAGCAAAGGATGTTTTGTATCGATGGCGAAGAAATCGGAAACATCTTCCATCCGAAATTCGGTTAAAGGTCGCAAACCCTTTGCACAGTTCAAGTATTAGAGCAACTGAACTAGCAAGCATACTGACGAACGTACATAAGTGTAACTTGACTGCTGCTGTAATTGACTCTGAAGTAGGTCTAAACGAAGGCTGGGACGCACCTTGGCAGAATCAAGTTGCAAACGAGGTAATATTGACCCATCAAAAAAACGAATAACGGCCGACCTCCCATCGGTCGGCATTCTCCCACACTTGACAGCTTCACCTCTCTGCGGGCTCCTATCGACCGAGAAACTGGCCTGCTTGTATACAAATGCTCAGGGACTTTCTAACAAACTGGCTGAACTGAAAGATCGCCAAGCTTCCGGCTCGTATGATGTCATTGGTATCACCGAGGCGAAGTTGCACACGGAAATGACGGACGCTGAAGTGTCGCTACGCGGCATGTCGCTGATCCGGAACGATAGGCTCACAAAAGGAGGAGGGGTAATCCTGTACTACCGAAACGACTTACAGTGCGAAGCCGTGGAGGATTCAGATTCGCAGTTCCCCGACTCTATTTGGTGCCGGTTGCAGTTAAAAGGCAGGGACGCTTGCCTTATTATCGTGGTGTACCGCGCCCCTAACTCAACACTGGAAACCGACTACCATCTAATTACTGCTTTAAGATGCAGTTTACAACAAAAGTTCACTCACATTCTTATCATGGGTGATTTCAACGTACATTGTTTAGAAGCCCCTGCCACAACCGGCGAACAATTCAAAACCGATTTACAAGATCTAGTAACTACTGCTCCTCTTTACAAGCACATCACTTTGCCCACTCGGTTCAGAACAGGTAACAGGCCATCTGTGTTGGATCTTGTGCTTACCAACGAGGAGCATATGATTGATGCGTTGGTTTTAGACTGCCCGTTGGGTCGCAGTTATCACGCAGTCATCAGTTTCAACTTCGTCTGCTATGCAGAATATCGGAATGATAAAGATGATACTGTGCGAACCATCACAAGGTACGACCGACTCGCCCAGCTAGTCAGCGCCACAACATGGTCTTTCCTCGAAGAAGAACCCCTGGAAGTCGCCTGGCTCGAGTTCGTCAACACATTCAGTCTGCTGATTGCACAAGCTTCAGAGATAAAAGCTTACAATAAGTGCAAATCCGTTTCTTTCGTTAGGAGCAGAACCGGAAAATGGATGACAGTACGCAACGCAGCATGGCGAGTGTACAGAGAAGCTCCAGCACCAGAAACGTGGGACAACTACGTAGCACAACGTAACCACTGCACTCAACTGTTAAGAGAAGACAAAGCCGCCTATCAGCAGAACATTGCAAAAACCTTCAGTGCTAATCACAAACTGCTGTACAAGCACGTTAATAGCCTACGAAAGGTGAGGCAAGGATTTCCTCCACTCAAGACGGCTGATGGCCCAACAAGAACGTCTATGGAAGCTGCAAACGCGCTGCAGATGCAATACGCCCCCACGTTTCAAAGGGTCTTGCCACCAAGCGATCTACCAAGCTTTGTATTCTGCTCACCAGGACTAACCCACATCAATTTTACCGCAGAGGCTTTATTGCAAAAGCTGACTTCTCTACGCAAACACAGCTCGCCGGGTGTCGACACCATTCGTCCTAAGGCATTGGGAGCAGCAGCAAACCAACTGGCAGGACATTTAGCTCAGTTTTTCCAGCACTGCTTAGACCAGAACCAAGTTCCCGCCATGTGGAAGCTTGGAATAATAAGCCCGATTCACAAAGGTGGAAGCAGAACTGATCCCTCCAAATACCGCCCAGTATCCCTTCTTCCTATACTCTCCAAGGTCATGGAATCCATAGTTGCCGATGCACTGGTGTGCTATCTGGAAAACTGCAACCTCATCACTCCTGAACAGCACGGTTTCCGTCGACAGCGGTCATGTACAACTAATTTACTAATTGCACGTAGTAGTTGGACCGAGGCAGCCGACGCTGGAGAAGGTGTTGATGTGATCTACCTGGATTTTTCCAAGGCTTTCGATCGTCTAGACCATCGGATACTACTATCCAAGCTGCAGCATTACAGGATCGGAGACCCTCTTTTAAGCTGGATCGCCAACTTTCTATTTCAAAGGCAATTAGTGGTCAGAGTTCGGAGCTCAATATCGGACTCCATACAAGTCGAGTGTGGTGTGCCGCAAGGCTCGGTTCTAGGTCCACGTTTGTTTCTGGTGTTTCTTAATGACATTGCACAGGGAATCGCTTCAAACTTCCTAATGTTTGCCGACGATATCAAGATCTGGCGCAGGATCCAGGCGAACGCCGACCAACATGTGCTCCAAAGTGACTTAGATACAGTGTATCAATGGTCGATCCAAAACTTATTGCATTTTAACGTCAGTAAATGCAAGGTGCTTTCCATCCGACATCAGGGCAGCTACTCATACCGACTCGGAACGGATGTACTGCAACAATCAACTCTCGAACGTGACTTGGGTGTCCTGCTTCAAGATGACTTGGGTTGCTCCAGGCAATCGGAAAAGGCCTCGAAGACCGGGAATCAACACGTTGGGCTGTTGAGGCGGGCATTTGGACAAATAAACAGCTCCATATTTCGACAAATGCTCAGTGCATATGTTCGGCCCCATGTCGAATACGCAATTCAAGCCTGACATCCATGGCTGAAACACGACCTTAATGCACTGGAGCAGCCTCAACGCCGGGCATCTAAGAACGTAACTGGAATGCGCAATCTGTCCTACCAGGAGAGGCTGCGACGACTAGGATTGTTCAGTGGAAGCTATCGCAGGCTACGAGGCGACCCGGTTGTGGTATACTTGATTCTGCGAGACCCACATCATGTGTACCGCCCTTTACTGCAACTCAGCAGCAATACAAACCTGAGGGGCCACTCTTTAAAACTTGCAGAACAATACAGTCGTCTGGAGTGCCGCAGAAATTGCTTTTCCATCCGTGTCTGTCACCCGTGGAATGCTCTCAGAATCGGTCGTCTCTGCACCGACACTAACAATATTTAAAAGACGGTTGGACGATGCACTCATCCACTTACACTTTGTTACTTAACACTATGTCTCCATCCTACACCTGGAGTTTACCCTGGAATTATTTGTTGTTAACTGTGGGTGTTGTGAATCTAAGTGGATCGCAGGACTGCAGCGAAGCAAACGATAAGTCCTTATCTTCGTATTCAAAGTGTTAACTATTTTACTATCCTTTTCATCATAATTATTATGTTGATATCCCCTGCAACTATCCAACGGGGCTTGTAAAGCAACGCTTCTTAACCCGTATAAATTCATTATTCATTGTTCATTGTTCATTGTACTGAAGACATTGCACTGCAAGGACTGTATGGATGTCTGATGTGTGTATTTTTACAAATTTAATATGATACTTGGTTTCGTCCGTTAAACAGTCATAGTTAGGAACATATTTTGAGGTGTTCAAAAGAAATGCTGTCTTACATTCATGAAGTTCAACTTGGAAAGTGGCTGTAGATGGGCGAAGAACCAGACACAAAAAGGTAATTATTCAGAAAAACGATTTCACTAAGTGGTGACTTGCAGTAGAAAAAAGGTGCAGGTTTGCACGAGAATGAAGCAACCAGTATGACTGCGTGTGTCCCAGTTAGTTAGCTTGTATTTTCCTCTGCTTTACGTGAATGAATTTAGAGAAGAATGGAATATGCAATCAACATGGTAATATTTTTCGTAGAGGACGTGGTTGGGTCAGGTAACCAGGAGGAAATCTTACTCGCTATCGGCCAGTAGGTATGGGTGGACCTTAATAGTGTATTTATGCGAATGACATAAAAAGTAAAATAAGCTATTTCTGTATACACATCACATCGCCCCTAAAGATGAGTTAAACAGATGGATTACTTACTATTGAGCCACATTGGCACAAGAACAGATGTGGGGAAGAAATACGGATGAAAACTTTCTATAGACTACCCCGCAGGAAAGTTGTTTCTCCTGGAGACAACTTCACAGATAGCCGTATTACTTTAACTAAATAGTTCGCAAAAACTAGTTTCGTCCTTTAATTTCTCCGTCTTTCTACGACTAAGCTCATCTCCTGAGATGACGGATTGAAGCATCCAGACCAAAAAGCGCACCTATACAAGACGAACTGCCAACTAATCACTAAATGCTTGTTAAAGTGCAAACTTGGAAATAGCTGGAAGTTGAAAGGTACTGCAAATCAGGAGTGTCTAGAATGTAACATTAGTCCCAAAAATGTGACGTCAGCTTGATGACGGCCTAATTGCTTATAGCAACCGTCCAAGGAAAGGCGTCATCATGATGACGGCTTACTTGCGCATAACAATAGCCATAGAAATACGAGTAAGACGGATGACGGCTTATTTGATGTAAGCCCCATCAACGCATGGTTAGATGAGACATGGAAGTTCGGATTAAATCTTTCGTGAGATTTCACCATGTGGAAGAGAGTCACAATCAGACGGTTCCACGGATGGTCGTATTACGTTACTTCGAAGTTTCGCGTTAACACTTTCTTTCTAGTGTCAACGGCTCCAACTTCCTACTCATAAAGTTATTGGTGCACTGCCTTAGAAAACCAGAAAATTACCTGTCCTCTGTGATCCTGCTTCACAAAATGATCAGAGCGTCTAGTTTGACTGTAACTAACGCTGTCGTAAAATACCCATTATGTAAATGAAGTTCTCGTATACTTTTTAGCGGCAAATAGAAGAACTGGTCTCTAGCATGTCGGCAAACCACGGACAATACGCAGACGCATAAAATTTGACGGAGTTCGTCTCCATTTCGCTTCCATGGAGTCGCCCGGTCTCATAACTAAAAACATCTTGGACACTAGATGTATTAAAGCTTGAATGCTGCTTTGATTTGAGGATCCTTTTTTGATACTCATCGTTTGATTTGATTGTGACCTAGAATCTCAGTGGGCACTGCGATTCGCGTTGTAGCGAACCCTGACCAATTCGATTGGTAGTACCGTAGCGAATTGCTACTATTTATGGAGTTGTTAAATGTTTCACTAGCATTGTCAATCGATTAGTAGTATTCCCTTATAGGCATTTTGAACTACTTCACTAAGTCCTTGTAAGCGTAGGAAAAATGCCACAGCGATAATAAGCTAGATAGGTCAACCCTGCCCATATTTTTTTTACGTGATTACACTGAAGTGAAGCAGTTTAATAGCTGTTATGAAAACTGTGCGTTCCAAAAAGTTTTAAAAACAACCGGTTTGGTATAGTTTGTGGGCAACGTTTCGCTTTTGACACAAATGCTTCCTCAGGCCGAAAGAATCAGTAGACGATTGGTATAGCACTTATAGTGAACTGGGATGATAATCACGACAAATGGGATGTAGACAGACGTTCGATCACGTTACAGGTCCACGCATCACTCCCAATAGTGCATGGAACGGTCACAAGTTGTCCGCCTTACAAGGTCATGCACGTAAGTCCTGTTAACGATTCGTGAGGGGATGACGTGATGTTCATTCTCTGGCCTGGATCCCTCCGCCTGCGCTCCTCAGACTGGTCGGGTTAACACGGCTCACCACACGCTCGAAAGCTCTGCCTCGTCCATTCTGTTCATGCAGCTGTTCACTTTGCTAATCTACACCACCTAAGCAGTCAGCCTTTAGGGAGTAGATCGCAACCCCTTTCTAACGACGTTGACGTTATCTAAACGTTTGTGTCAAAAGCGAAACGTTACACACAAATTATACCAACCGTTTGTTTTCAAACCTTTCTGAAATCATGAGTTCTCGATCGGTTCCAAGTATTTCCCACGATGTTGAATGTGCGTTCCAAGTTCATGTTCCTAAGTAGCTAATTGTAGCAAAATACAATTACTGTGTAATTCTGCTGAGTAATTAACATCTCTGTGATAACATAGATAGCGTATGACGTTAAACCGTTGAACGGTGGAGTTAGTTTCGTTTCACTAGTTAACAGAGTGTAGGCGGTTGTTTATCAAATGGCTTAGTTACATATCACAAAACGTATGTGTGGAACTGCCAGATGAGTGTACGACCGCAGATAACATAATAAACATCGCAACTTGTATAAACAAGTCTGTGATACTCCCAAGAGTAACGTTATGAAAAGAGTTAACGTAGTGTTTCCCTTTAACAAGTATTTAACGGTTTAATGTTCCGTCATTCACCGTTCTGTAGTCTTTTTCAATATATTTTGTGGCAAAGCTCTTAGTATGACTAATTTCGTACCCAGTTTATTGGTTCACATGAAACTAAACCAATACATTTATTTCGTTAACATGAACAGTTTGGGCAAAATATATTCTCGATGCAGTTCTACATCCTACGATCGCGACCCTACTAGATTAGTAAAGCTTCCATTGAAATTTAAAGGAAAAATGTGATGCATTTGCTTGTAAATATATAAACCTTGGTGAAATCCTCCTTACTGTCAACTAACAGTCAAAGACAGTACAAGAACTTCCACTTATCCCAAATCGCGGCTATCTGATCAGATGGACGATAATGTGGGCTCTAGAAATTCCCAGCTGTTTAGCGCACTCTCGTTGGCACTACCTTTGTGAAATGGCTTGGTAGCATACAGACATCTTCCAAATGTAACGTAATTGATCAATTAGAGGTTTTCAAATTACATTTCATGGGTAGCGTTTGTGGCTGGTCTTGCCTGGAACTGCTAGAAGCCATTCTCTGAGAGGAATGCTAATGTCCGTCGGATAAAGTTTGACCGCTATCGATTCGTCAATACCGTCAACTTCTGTCTGCTACAATCTGCCGGGACGAATGCGCGAAAATTACGGCTACTCAGAAGTAATATATTATGTAGTTCTCCTAGTTTCACACCCTGAACGTAGCATCCAGTGACGAAGTCATGACCTCGGCGGCCAGCCGAAGTCAGCTGCACTGCTAGAAAATGATGTCGTAATGGAAGATCCATGGTGCAATATCCCAGTTAGCTAGTAAATTATCTAGCCTAATCCCTGTCCCCATTAGCTCAGTCGATAAGATGCTGGCTGGTTGGCTTCAGCCTCTAGTGGCCATGGGTTTGGTCCCAGTTAGGGACCGAAAGCTTCCCATCACTTACGGGTTCCATTAGGAAGAAACTCACGTCTGGTGCACTTACGGATTTGGGTTGTGCTATGTGTGCTGTTGGGACGGTGAATGTTTTACCTTGGTCAGGAAATCAATCCGGACATCGAGGCAGACTGAAAAGGCAGCTAAGTAAGCGAACCAATACCTCGGCCTTTTTCGCAGAACTTTCGGGAAGTTTGACCTTTCGATCTTTCCAAAAATGCTTGGTGCCTACGTGAGGCCGCACCCGGAATACGCTATACAAGCTTGGCAACCCTGGCTCAAGCACCATCTCACCGCGCTCGATACTGCACAACGTAGGGCAACAAAGAGCGTCAGAGGTTGGACCAGGCTCCCCTACCCACTCAGGCTGAAGACCTTCAAAACATACAGTGGACATTATCTGCGTCTAAGAGACGATCTCATAATGGTGTACCTAATCCTGAGAAACCCCAACCACCCATGCCATTCCCTTCTAACACTCAGTCAAAACACCTCGCTAAGAGGTCACCAGTATAAGTTTGTCACGCAGTTTAGCCGCCTGAAATGTCGGCGAAACTATTTCTCCCTTCGAGTGGCACAGCATTGGAACGCCCTCCCGGAACATGTAATTAATGCACCCACCCTATCTCTTTTCAAAAACGCCTTGACGATACCCTGTCACATTTACACTACGTGCTATAGCTCATCACCACCAGATGCTGGCACTAATACACAGCAGACAGTGGACAATGACATAACCCTACTCGACAATGAGTCACTCCAAACGCCTTACACGAAATTTGATAAACGCTACGTCTATAGAAACTGGATTTCTGTATCCTGTCGAACCAAGATAATTACACACGTGTAAGCTTTGTCCTTGCTATCTTTTTTATTTTTCTCGCCTATGATGTGAACAATAACCACTCCCCTGTTGCTTTGCGTGCGTACATTATTATTTCAAACTCCCTTTATACGACAGTGCAGTTACATCTGTAAGCACCCGAACTGACGACTCCATTATCCCTTCACTATCTTTTCTTGTAACACTATACACCCTACGGGACATGTCATGCACTTGCTTTTGTACCCGTTATAAGTCATCGTTCATTGTTCATCGTGCATCTTTTGGTATTAAATCACTAATATACCGCAGCCGGACATGTCGTACTTCAAGATTCCTGGATAGTAGAGCGGTTTAAGACCTTATTCTCCATTCTCGACTGAATGGATGCTTCTAACATTAGATGATCGTAGCGTCTCTATCAGAAACCATCAACCAGTAATTATGCGCATGACCTCTAAGGAATCTACAGCGCAAATTAAAGATAATCAGCTTTCAAGAAATAACGGAGGCCATAGGAACACCGTGAAATATAGGTAGATAACCAGCCACTCGTCCTCCTGGACCCTACCCGGAAGATGGTTATTCTGAAATTAAAAATGGTACCTGGTTTCATGTGTTCATTCAGATGTTGAAGGCAATGTGGGAAAGATTTGACGCTACCGACTTAAGCAGATTGATTAGAATGCTTAACGAATCCTAGGTGAGTAAGAAAGGATATTTTGTATGTAACGTCGGATTCTTCATGAGATCTACTTCAAGAGCTATTCTTCTGATGATGAGCGCTTTTAACAAGCGGCGCTGCTTATTTGATAAATTCTATGCACCATTACTATTCTAATTCACCGTACTCATTATGTCGAGAACCCGCGACATCACACCGTTCAAACAACACGAGATGGGTTTACGCCATGCTCGGTTTGAAAAACGCACAAGGATATGCCCACATGTTTGTTTAGTCAAAAGTGAAACAATCACTACCGCGCAATTTCGTGTATACGCGTTTTCTACCTGATAAGATACGAGTAGCTTAGTTTCGCCAAAATTCCATAACGAATGCTTGGAAATAAGATATACTGCACCATATTAAATTCACTCGGTAGAAGAATATATCTGGCGATTAATTAAACTAGACCTACTAAAGCTGATCATATGGGGAGATAGAGGTTTGGTAACTGTTTTGAATGATATAACAGCAATGACAACATCATGACTTACAAAGGTCTTTTTGTCTAGCTTTTTAACGAAGGTGTGCAAAAGATAACAAAATATGATATACTATAAATAATAAAAGTTATATTTGCCTTATTGAATTTGTTTGCTCTGTCTCAACCTTCGGTTTAATGCTTCGAAACTGTCACCAAAAAAATAAACACCATAAGTTGTAGACGCACTTTACAACTATTAAACTCTTGATTTAGAGCTTCAAAACTGTGTGCTGCAACTCGGATAGCTGAACTCGTGCTGCCATATTTTGTGGTAAGTTCGCCTTACGGAAGATGTACCAAATTACCCATTAAGTAATCTGTTAACTTAAGTCGGATCCTAGTCTTGACAGGACAATACTCAAGAAATTAGTGCCAATTGAGGCAAACCACAAATTCCAGTGCACAGGCAACGAAGAATGATTTATTACGCGTAAAACAGCATGTGCTTGACAAATACCGTGGAATCGTTGGAGTAAAAATCAAAATTTGAAGGATCATCGAATAATTAAATCATCATTTCAAGCGTCCACCGAGTTAAATGCACTAGTGCATAACGATACTTTTTAAGTGGAAATGGGATGTGCACACGCAAGTTAGTATAGAGAGCTGCTATGGTTCAGTAAGTGCGTGGGAAATGATGAAAGGAAACGACAACGCGCACTCGTTTGTTTCTTCATTGGACAGATGTGGTATGTTGATAAATTTTAGCTACATCCAAGCTAATTCCATGGACGCTTCTGCATGTATCCTCACCGCCACGTTGCGGAGAGGACCGTTAAACACATTGTTAGGTTTTCGTTGTTTTGTCATCCAAGTGGAACGGACTATATCGTAATGCAAGTTTGAAAGCCTTTCATCAAGGCGTTTTTAAAAAGCGTCAGTGTTGCGGCAAGGATAACGTGAGTCAGAAGGGCATTCCGTGCACGGGACACACGGAAGGAGAAAACGTTGCGTCGACAATCAAGTCTACAGTAGTGTGTAGCCACTTTGAGCTGATGGCCTCTCATGTTGGTATTTTGGCTCAGCTGCAACAGATTGAGGCATGATTGAGTCAAATTCGTCAGTATTAAGTAAACCATGCTCACCTCACCTTGCTGACGTCGATATTCACCACTGTACAGACTCAAGGACTGCGGCCTGCGTTGGTAGGAGAGATGAAACTATCCTCTAACGGGTTTGGTCGCTCTACCTTTTGGAGCTCCAAGTGCATCGACGTCGGGCTTGCGTCAGGGACGCCAGGCCTGGATCGCATATCCCACTTGAGGCCTTACGTAGGCGTTCAGCATTTGCGGAAAGATTGGTGGCTTAACATTGCCGAAAGCCCTCCATAAGGGTCCAAGATTTTGACTGGCTCTTTTTGATGCCTTTTCAGCCTATCTCGAGCAACCAAGATCGTCCCGCACGATCACCCCGAGGTCGGTTTCTTGGGAAGCACGTTGCAACTGCTGGTCTCCAAGTCGTCGAGATGAGCTGATGGCGTATGCTTACGACTTTGCACTTGGTCACGATGAACTCGAGCCGGTTGTCGGATGACCAGGCATAAGCACTGTCAATATCGCTCTGCAATACCATGTGAACATCCGGTGTCCTGATATCATGCCAAATTTTGATATCATCTGCAAATGCTAAGAAATTTGACTTCAGTACACTGCCAAGATTAGTAATAAATGTGAGGAATAAACGTGACCTCAGTAACGGTCCTTGAGGCACTCTATACTGGACGTCAATTGGGTCGGAAATGGAGCTGCGGACTTTCACATTTTGGTGACGTTGAACGAGGAAGTTGCCGATCCAAGCGAGTATGGGGTCACAGATTCCATAGCTTCGAAGATTGTGAAGGAGAATGCGGTGGTCCAAACGATCGAACACTTTCGAGGGGTCCAGGTAGACAAAGTCGACTCCCAACACTGCACCATTATGAAGCGTTTCGATGTTATTACATCTCATCAGATAGAGTTAGCAGGCATCGAACCCAGGACCATTTGGATGTTAGTTGTGACCGTTACCCGTAAGGCACCGGTGAGATATAAGCAGGCCGCATCGGGGAACTGTATATCAAACAAAGAAAACAACAACAGAACCGTGTTAGGATACGCTGCACACGCCCTTTTTGTTACTGATCTACAGTTCTCCTGTGATCTACCATTTCACATTCATTTATTTAATATATAGATGATCGAAATCTGGTCGGGGGTATTATGGTCAAATGGTGAAATCCATTTTTACCTTGCATAGCCCCTTTTGGCGCTGAAAACTTTAGTGCGGAGCGTAGTAACATTAAAAGTAACTGGCTTTAGTAAACAGTTTGTAGACAATACATGTCCAACCAACTTACTTACCAGATGCTTAAGACAATGCTTATATTTTAACGCACGGCTGTGCTGTTTCCAGCCGCAGTTCTTTTATTTACCGGTCATTAGCAGCATCCTGCACCTCAGCCATTCAACCGCATTATAATACACTTAGATGGAAGCAGAAAACGAAAATGAGTGGCACCCAATCTAGTTAAACAGAACCTAAAGGGACAACCCGAAGAGCATGGCGATCACTGGATAGTATGACTTTAATAGTTAGTGGTAATCAGCTTACTATGCAGAAGCTTTGCCCAAAGCTTCAAGTATTTATATAGGTTGGGGACGAGCTGTCCAATATCGTCTCATAAGTTTGCGCCCACATCTGGCCTGTCGCAGCTGGTTTCTGTAGGGGAGAAATATATTTACGACAGCTGCAAGTACAGTGACCTTTCCATCTCCTACTCACATGAGGCAAGTTGGCGCCGCGTCTACCTTCAGGCTAGCTGGCAATGTGCAACAGCCGGTCTGGGGTTTAATTTGTCCAAATTACTGTTATCTACATGAAAAAACAGGTGTATTAGCAAGTGACCAGCAGAATTTCCGTCAGCTTCTAATCAATCACTTTTCAACAAACTCTGAAGTAGTAGTTAACGAGTAGACCTATATTACCATGGATATAAGTTACCAGTAACTCTCTGGACTCACTCCGTAAAAGTTTGACTACCTCTGAAAGCAGTAGGAAAAGTTACCATGTCATTTGAAACACTGCAACATGAAAATAGGAAATTAGATTGCTTAAGTTCGTGTTGCGGAAAATTTAAATGGTAACGCAAATAGAGATAGACATTCAATGTTAGTAGCTGCATAATCACCTTGAAAATCTGCAAACCTCTAACCGCATAGGCACGTTGTGTCATATATGAAACTAACTTGCAGTTGTACCCTAATTCAATTTAGCTAATTCATGTAGCAATGCACTTGGGTCACCACGGTTACTAGCACAGTCACTAGGATACTGTAATCAACGAGGGAGCAGGGATGCGGCCTACTGATAGCAAGTTGAGCGGTCAGATATTTAATTCATGGGGTCTAAAGCAAGCTGCGTGCGGCTGAGGAGTCCCGATACAACGGAACGGTTGCGGAGTGTCATCCGGATTTGCCCAGAAAGTATTATACAGTTAAATTGTGACCAAAAGGCTGTGCGGCGTTGCGCTTGTAATTCAGTGGAAAGTTTTAACCTAAACATTAAGCGTTAAATTTTAAAGGAAGCTTAAGAAACATTAGGACAGTAATGGTAATATTAATTATCACGTTTCGAGAACAGTTTCAGCGAAGTCAATTTGACGTTTCACAAACGAAAGCAAAATGACCCTAAACATATTATCTGTACGTTATTTCCAGCGTTTAGCGTACGTTAACTAGATGTCTTGCGAGCCATTTTTGTCACGGTGTTCAAGCTGTCACATAATAAATATATTTAGTTAATGTTTTTGCCCGTTTAAGAGCTTAAAGTGAACACGGTCAGCTGGCATTCGTCAGGTTTGGTATAGTGAGTGACGGCCGCAAATACAACCTAGATGGCCAACGGTTCCATCCTAAACCTAGTTTGAAAGGATTAGTCAACCTCTACAATGGCGATTTAAGTCCATAGACAGCACCCCACTGAAGCGAGTGATGGGCCACGCAAATTTATGCACTAGCATGCATCTGGAATCGTTCAGGCTACGCGGAGATTTATTGAAGTTATTGGTTGAAATCCGGCAAAACGTCAGAGTCCGTAAGACACCGCGCATCGACATAATAAGATTAATTCTTAAGAGAAAAAACTCTTCAAAGATGCTTAATGCCAACAACTCAACAATTCGGCACAATCGCTGGCCTTGTTTTAATACTAACTTGAAGCCCACACTTGGTTAGCAATAAAATGTGCTGCATGCACACAAATGCACAGGGTCTAGTCAGTACTTTGGTCGAACTCCGACATGATCAAGCCTGGGAATCGCGATACATTATATTAATCACCGTAAGGTGGCGGCGTTGCGATCTTAAAGAATTTGTGATCACTTTACTCGGTTTGCTGCACATCCGGAACGATAGAACAATACCGGCACGTAGACTTAAAATATAGTGCAAAATAAACCATAGTGAATATCAAAATAATACGCAGGCTCGTTTTAATTACTTGCTTTGGTGCCGGCTGCGGATTAACGTGTTGATAGTGACTAGTGATTTTCCCTACCAGTAACTCTCTGGACTCACTCCGTAAAAGTTTGACTACCTCTGAAAGCAGTAGGAAAAGTTACCTTGTCGGCCGGTGGCCGAGTGGTCCGCACGTTTGCTTTCCAACCATAAGGTCACCGGTTCGAATCCGCGTAGGGGTGGGCGTCCTCGCGGTATACTCAGCCCGCGCGCGACTAGTGGTGGTCGCGCGGCAGCGAAGCGCCGTTACGGCTTATAAGCTGACACCACCACCTACCAATAAATCTATCCCAGAAATATACCACACCTTAATATGACCTTCACGAATAGCGACGTTTCGGAAATGTAGTAAAACTCACAAGGTGCCGGATGCACATTTGTGCACTCCTTGCATTTTTCTGATCTAATCCATCACCTTATACCGCACATTAGCGAAGTTACATTCATGCATTTCGGACTCAGGAGCATAAGTTCACAACATTAGTCTCTCGTGAATAGTACCAGTACATTTCACGTTCAACGACCAGCGCAATTTCCGGGCAGGATTTAATGGATACCCATGCATGACGCATTGCTTTGATTCAACTGTCTAGAAAGATGTATGGTCTTACCCGATCGAGTGTTCCAAAGTTATCCGCACAATGTCCCACTCATTCTTCCCTAACTTTGTGTAGTAGGTAATTTAGGTATTCCTGCCGTGAAGCTCTCTTGGCTTCTCGGCTGTGCCCCCTGGGAGATTCATAAGCTCGCCCACGAAACTAAGTCTCTCAAACCATTGTGTGAGTTGCTTCACGAGCGACAGATAAACGTCTAAAATTTACACCCCACAGACAAATTAGAAGGATGGGAAACATGCCACTTAGCTTAAAGTTACAGTAACACGTAAGCAACTGCTGCTTAATAGAGGACGAGCCAGTTTAATGGAATGCAACCATCATTCAGCGACCAAAGTGCCTAGTAGGCCTCAGGCAAACGAGTTACAAGGCTAATGCGCCGAACATGTATTCCAAATGTTTTACCATTGGCTATGCAGAAAGAGTGAACTCGAAAATTGGTAAGGTAAAATGATAAGTGAACAAAACAGAATACCTTTTTTATAGTGTTGTTCAACCCAACTCTGGCACCCTAAGACCGCGGTTTCGTCCTGGTTGGGACTCATCAGTTGGAGATAGCCTGTGTTGGACTGGAACTCAGAGTCTAGTGGCTCATGGTTGACACCATGAGCACTATGCCACTGAGATCCGCGAGCAACGCTTGGTCCAGCGGAAAGGAATTCAAAGGTGGACTTGGAGAATCCGCTGGACCAAGCGTTGCTCGCGGATCTCAGTGGCATAGTGCTCAGGATGTCAACCATGAGCCACTGGGTCCTGAGTTCTAGCCCAACTCAGGCTATCTCCAACTGATGAGTCCCAACTGGACGAAACCGCGGTCTTGGGGTGCCGGTGTTAGGATGAGCAACACTATAATTTTCATTTTACTTACGGTCTTTTTGATCGGAATGACCGAGGTCCACCTCAAGTGAACCGAGGTCTCAATAGAGGTTGCTTGTAGCAACCCAACCGCCAGCGGATTCTCCAAATTCAACTTTGCATTCAGTCCCGCTGGACCAAGCGTTGCTCGTGGATCTCAGTGGCGTAGTGCTCATGGTGTCAACCATGAGCCACTAGGCCCTGAGTTCCAGCCCAACTCAGGCTATCTCCAACTGATGAGTCCCAACCAGGACGAAACCGCGGTCTTGGGGTGCCGGTGTTGGGATGCGCAACACTATAAAAATGTTTTACGGTCTTTAAGATCTGAATGACCGAGGTCCACCTCAAGTGAACCGAGGTCTCAATAGAGGTTGCTTGTAGCAACTCAAGCACCAGCGGATTCTCCAAGTCCACCTTAGAATACCTCTTTGTTAGCGTGGAATACTCGTTTACCTCGCTGATAAAAGCGTACTGTTTTTGTCTCAAAGTACAGACAACTACTTGGCATGATTGAGGAAATGGTGACCACAAAATGCAGCACAGTGTTTGCAAGCGCAGCACGATGTGCAACCGGACTTCCCTAGTAAGCGCCAATCCAAACCTGGGTAGATAGGCTTGTAAAATCGCCAGCAAATGGATAATATTGTAGCGAGAACGACGCGGAGGGTGCAGAGCGTGTATTGCCACAAAAACTTGCCACTAACAACTCACAAACGCGTGCAGATTTGGACCTTATTTCCTTCCCACAGCGCTACGTGCGTGAGGATTTGTGTGACGGCTCATCGCAGTTGCCTACGAGGTTGGGCTTCAAGACAACCCCTACATCTTTCCATCCCGTATCTTCGCTTTCCTACATCCGATTCTGGCCGGCCATGAGCCGTTCGAAAACTCGCGAGTTGCTCTCCCGTGGCTGCATCACTAGACCCGCGTCCACTCCTGTGGGCCGCTACTTATTTGTCTGATTCATTGCGTTCTCGACAAATACTTCCTCCATTGTTCTGGGCTAAGGCTCACTACCTGATGCCGCCCATGATCCACTGTCGGTTCGCTCCGTAACCCTCTCAGAGCCTTGTCTTGTCTCATCCATGGCTGTCTAAGTGTGTCTAGACGTGGAGAATTTCTATACCATTACCCTCACCCTACTACTCCTTTGTATCCAGTACGCAGACCAAACTGGTTATAATGCCATAGGTCAACTGGTGGATTTAGTTTGGTATGTTCGTCGCTTAGTGAGGGGGCTACCCTGTCCACTGCACGGTAGTAACGTGCAAGTCAGTGGATAGTGAGCGGCGCTATATCGCATCTAGTAACTTATTCACGATGATCGTTTCCGTCCCCCGTAGCTCAGTGGTCTCAATCAGGGACTGGCAACAGTCGAGTTGCGGAGTTCGAGCCCTACCAGGGTCCGGTGGAATGCGCATTGCTGACGATTCCCGAAAGGATGAAACGCTCGTACAGTGCTTTTCCGGGCGTTTGACGGCTGTCTGAGTGAGTCTAATGTGACGAATTTCCACGTATACCATTACATTCGCATTGTAATTCTCTACAATCCCGTTTTTGTTGTCGTTCGGGTTCACGAATAGTCACTGCCTTCCACAGCCATACAAGCTAAGCTCAGAAAGGCCACCGTAATTCCAATACCATAGGCGGGTTGCTTCCTGTTAAACCAGATTAATTTCATAGGAGTAACTGTCCAATCTTCCGATTGAGCCAGTAACAACAGTGCAAGCAAGTACAACTGTGACTTGGGTTGCCTTTGTTTGCCAACAAAGGCCTGACATTTACGAGTAGCAGCAGCAGCACTCGAATGTATCAGAAACTAAGTAGGGAAACGGAGTTTTACTGTGCCAACACTACGGGTTTTCTGAGCTATGTCATCCATTATAGTAAGGGGCAACAATTTTCGCAGAATCAATGCCTACGTCTGTTAGATGAAATGTGCTTTGAGTTTGGCAATTATTTTGCAAACGTTTTGTCACTAGTTGAGGTGACATAGTGTGTTAGTGCGTAGCGTAGCATAGCGTTGAGTAAATAAGTGTGAACCGAGTAGTCACGTGCTTGGGTCTTATAGGTCATCGTCATCGGCCGTTCGCACAGCTCGCCTTTGAAAATGGCCTCTTTCAACTATTCCTTGTGGTCATGGTCCTTTTGTCTCCGAAGCTGAGAATTTTGCCTGGGCTCTTTGTATGGTATCCATTTCCAGTAGGGTCATTCGAATTTGCTGACGGACCTTTGCTCGTAGAGTTGGGCGAATAGCGTCCAACTCAAGGTGTCTACAGAAACGCACACGCATGACTACCCGACTCACTTTTACTTACACATCATTCCGTTGCACTACGCTACTCATTACCGCACTACTGATGGCACCTAGACTGGTGACGAAATGTTCGCAAGTAATTCCCATGTCCAGAGAACAATTCATCTTACAGAAGAAGGGCCTGCAATACCCACATTTAAGTATATGTCAAAGTCGACGTCAATTAGAGACGAGCAGGTAAATGAATGCAGTGAGTAGATCGTCATAAGTAACATACCCCGTGTTTGGGTTTAACATGCAAATGTGGCAAATTTCATGCGGCACCCTAACTCTGAGCATTACGGGGAGTCAAGGGAATTGCGTTTCTTTGTTGCACTCCATCCCCGAAGTAGTATCAGTTCCACTGTATACAGGTCGACTCCCAAATCCGTGCATTTTGAATATTTTATTAAGAGAGCGTCTATGAAGTAAGCGCAGCTTAGAAGCCCATCGAAAGGAAACTTTGCTCGGAAGTACACGTGTCTATGGTGTTCCTGTAACTGAATGCAATTAGCATGAGAAACATTACATAACAAGGAACAATGCTGGTACATTAGTGAAGGCTCTAGCAAAATCTGTGTCACGGCTAAGCATATCGACCTGCGACAAATTATGTGTCGGAAGAGTAATGAGGTATTTCTTCAGTCAAAAAAACTGACCAAATGACTTTTGGAAAACTAGCGTATGTTTCGTTGCAGGCTGTCTTCATAGATAAGAAATAGCTGAATGAACCAAATGTGACGAGCATTATACGAGAACAGTGTGTCAGTAATGTGTCTGACCAGCCCATACTACCTAGTAATAAAGGGGGTGACCAGACACCTTACGTTGCACAGAACATGTTAGATTTGGAATTTCCTAGGAAGCCGATGTAGCTGACCCCGAAGCGCTCGAAGGAACGATAAACCGCTGCATAATCTCTGGTAGTCGGAACATACCTTCTGAATTGCACAATCCCTGACACATTGCTGAAGTCGAAGAGGTTTCATGTTTGTACACTAATGCACCAGTTCTCTTCAGTGAAAATTCAGGGAAATTGAATACACCAGGTTGCTAATGCTTAGAACTTAATTTCAGTCTCTGAAACTTGGTTGCAACAAGATGCTTCGGTGCTAAGTTCATGGTACCAGGAACGTCACTAATTATGGACGACTGTATCAGTAAGGGAGGCGGAATTCTACCGTAGGCTGCAGTGACCAGCATGGTGTGATAGTTGACAATCAGAAATCTAGTGTCACAGAACCACTCTGGTTTGGTCTCCGATCAGGATACAACGACGCATAACTCATGCCTATTGTGTATCGCCCACAAGTATCCAATAAGAAAATGGATCTGCCTTTGACACCCGCCCTAAGCTAAGTTACGCGACCCAGGTACACTCATGCCCTCATCTCAGGAGATTTCACTGTAAATGACCTGGAGGTATCGACAACACCCAAATAACAGTTCAAAGCAAAGTTGCATGAGTTTCTCGCTTTTTTCCTTACTAAACAACTTCATTCCGCCCACTAGATTCAGGACTGAAAACAAACCGTTCATAGAAGAATTATGTTCAAAAATAAAGCGCTGACGGTCCACGGCATAATGAAGGATAGTTTATTAGTTCCCAGTTACCATGATGCTAATGATTAGAACTAATTTAGTTATGCAGTCTACCCACCCGAAGATTCGAAATTTACTCCTACAGGCACACGCTACCTCTTCGCAACAGAATTTTTGGAAAAATCCACTTGACGCTTCTCGAAAATAATTCTGTTCACAGCGTTTTGTTAGTTACTTGAATGGTCCAACGATAGTGTCAACAGAACAACGAAAACAATATCGTATCTTTCCGCAGATGTCGTCAAGTTTCAGAGACAGGACTCGAAAAATCATTGCAATGGGATTGCAGCATGGCAAGCATACAAAGCTAACCACGACCCTGACATGGGAAACATCCTAATCCACAACAACTATTGGGAAGCACTTATATGTGACGACAAATTTGCCAATTAACAGAGTGTCGCCAAATGTTTCTGGTATACGGCAAAAACCATACATAAATACCAACTGCCTTCGTTTGGTAACTATAGGCATCCCTTCAGTTTTTACAACAGACGGTGGGATGCAACGCGTCGACTCAGCAGCCGAAGCCCTATGGCTACAATACCCCACAATTTTCTTACACCAGTCTGTCCCTGTCACATACCCTCAGTCACTTAACCAACTTCACGTTGACATACGTAATTTTCAAACCAGTAAATGTGTTAAGTAGATTACTCTTATTGCGCGACCATACCTCTCCTGAAGCTGAAGCCATTCGCCCAAAACCAATAAAGGCTGCGGTCACTGAGCAAACCGAGTCACTATCACATTTCTTCCAAAGGTAAATAAATAAATAAAGGGATTTCTTCCTCGATGGTGCGAGGCACAGTCCAATTGATTGGTCTAGTCATTAGGTATAAAGGGATATGTATGGGATGCATAATACTTCTACGAGTTCTTTTCTTCAGTGCAGTCCGCTAACTGTTTTGCAAGGCTGACTGATCGGTTGCGTCTTTCAAATAGATGAATTGCTTGATAGTAATGATAAAGGTTGATAAATCCAAATGTTCTAGGAATGTAATACGGCCAACCGTGGATTAGTCTCCAGGGGACTTGCTTCCATGTAGCCTAGTCACTCGGAAGATTTCACCCACACTTCCATGTCTGTTCTGACCGTGTGCTGGTGTGGCTTTAAAGCAGGTTTGCCATCACCAATTGTACTCATCTTTAGGGATCTTTTTAGTTGTATATATGGATAAATAGACTATATGGCCCGTATCATCAACCGGTTTTTTGAGTCAAGCACTTTTATTACCCGACACAGAGCTATGGCATCTTGCATCACGTGGATTCATTTATTATTTTGGAAGCCAAAATCCGTCACCTCGGCAGATCGAGCCAGTCGTGGCCAACAATGAGGTAAAGAAGAATATGGATTTTGCGGTAGAAGGGTAATTACGGTAATGCTGATAACTAAAAGCTTGTTTTATTTAAATACCGGCAAGCGAAGCAGACGGGTTTATCCATCAACTTGTACGGTGGGATCGCCGTTATTGGTGGCTGCTCGGGTTATCAATATACGACGTGATTATGAAAGCCATCTTCAGGTTTATCCGACAGTTCCTTGTGTTCGAAAAATTCAGTATTTGGTATTGAGAAGCACTGAGAATTGCTACCTCCTGCTGAGATGTTTCTCCTAAGAAGGTGGAAGAAATAGTTAATATTACAAGACGCATGTAAAGAATAGAAAGGTAAATGAGAAATCAGTTTGTATCTTAACGGTGCTTGAGATACCGATTTAAGTTGATCTGGTCCAACTTCATAAATGGATAGTTGAAAACAGCTTCCGAGTTTCTCGCAAGAAAAGTGGTTCCGGATCTATACGTCACTGGCAACCCAGGCGTGTAGGAATTGACATTTACAGATGTCATGAAGCAATTTTAGTTAAAAGCAAGTCCTTACTATGTAGAATTATGGCATTGTTGTCCTATTTTTTAAAGGAGGTAGCTGTTCAGACCATGTGAACCACTGGCTAGTGATTCTCTTCCCTGCGATGTCGAAGGTGATAGAAGCGCTTGTCTAAGTGACTCAAGTGGACTACCTGAAAATTGTCTACGTCTTGGCATCGGAGCAGCGTGACTTCCATCAATACCGGTCAGGCACCACCAACCTGCTGATCGCAAGAGTAGTTGAATGGAAGTGGTTTGTGGTGATGTCGGATTCGATGTAATCTGTCTGGACTATTCCGAAGTTGTAGACCGCTTGGATCTCCGCATCGTAGTTCACAGGCCACGGAGCTACTGAATCTGAGCTTATTTTCTCATTTGGTTTGCTAACTTCCCGAGCCCGCGGAGGATTCGTGTGCGTGGTAGGAGATCATTCTCCAACCCGACTGAGGTGGAATGCGGTTTACCACAGGACTTGATGTTAGGATCGCGCTTCCTCCTGCTGTTTCCAACAAACGGCGTGAGTTATCTCACTGAATTTCCTGCTTCTTGCCGATAATGTCAAGATATGGCCTGTGGTTAATATCAAGGGACGTCTCGATTTCCTCCAACACGAAGTGGATTGTATTCATGATTGGTCAACGAGGAGCCAACTCCAGTTCAGCACAGCTAAGTGCAAGATGATCCACTTGCGTCATCAATCGGTGCATGTTTACATGTTAGGAGAACACAATTTGCAGAAGGCCTCTAAGTAGCGTGACCTATGTGTACTGATACAAAACCACCTAGAATGCTCCAACCAATTGGAGAAGAAGTTAAGAAGCCAAAATCAACGCTTTGACCTTCTTCATTGCTCCTCTGGTCTGTTCGGCCCCCCATTCATTCCATAAATACTTAGAGCCTTCATGTGGTCGGAATTGGAATACGCCATCCAACCGTGGCACCAATGGCAGAAACGGGATCTCCTTTTTCAATACTCATCAAGGAAGGACAACCAAGCAGGTTATGGCCTCTTTCATAGGCCCTACCATCAGTCGATAATAGCATTTCCGGAGGACATTTTACTGGTTTGCCAGATTCTAAAGAACCGAAACAAGGTTTGCTCTTGCTGTTGGAATGAATACAAAATACCAAAGTAAATGTTTATCTCCTGAAACTGACAATACAGTATAGCAGATTGGAATGAATTCGAAGCTTATTCTCACTTTGAGTGTGTCAGCCGTGGAACGTTCTGCCAACCTATGTCGTCTCCGCTGCCAATCTAATGATATTTAAAGGGCAGATTGGCAAGGCGTTGTCTCATTCAGGTACCTTGTGCTCTCCGGGGCTACAAAACGCAAGCAGTCGGTGTGTTTGCAAAATTCCAATCAGTAGATTTGTCTAACGCGAGCATCTTGGCTCTTTTACGCGTGTCAATGGCGAGTACACCAAAAAGCTATTCATTTTATCATGTGTTTGTATTGTTTATGCCACGGGACTTGCTAAGCATTGTTTTAATACTCGTAACACACCACTGTTCCATCGTTCCATTAGATAACCGCCAAACCATGCAACCGATTGGTGCCAGATTTGCAGTGCATGATCAGCTACTGAGGTTCTAGATTAACAAATGTCTCTCGGTGGTCGTACACTACGCCTTGTGTTCTGAAACCCATGTGCCCAACAACTTCTACAGATGAGCTCATTGATGTATGAGGTCACTCTGTCAGTAGCGCAGTGCTCATTCAGACACTCCAACAAAGTCCGGTTCGGCAAAGCGTTGCACGCCACGGTGGATGTGTTAATTGCGGAAACATCCCGCTTGGTGAATGTACTAACCCTAGGACATTTGCTTCCTAATAACGATATTTGCATGCAGCTCTAATAGGGTAATAGTTCAGTGGACCAAAAGAAGCTGCAGTGCCTAACGTGCAACGTCGCTCATGCCACCCTTCAACTCAGCTTTTATAGACCTCATGGACGTCATTAATAAGTAGTTGCCTAAAACAATTTAATTCCTTCCTGGAATCTTCAGCAGTGCGCATTCCATCGGACCCCTCGTACGGCTCAAACTCCTCTACTCTACTGTTGCCAGTCCCTGGTTGAGACCACTGAGCTACGGGGGACGGCAACGACCATCGTGAATAAGTTACTAGATGTGATATAGCGCCGCTCACTATCCACTGACCTACACGTTACTACCGTGCAGTGGACAGGGTAGCTCCCTCACCAAGCGACGAGCTTACCAAACTTAAACCACCAATTAACTTATGACATTATAAGTAGTTTGGTCTGGGTACTGATTACAGAAGAGTAGTATGGGGGTAAGATTTGAATGGGGAATAGGTAGATATTAGTCACATCTCGACTCACTCAGTAAATGGGCGGCTTAAATTTGATATGCGCGTCGTGGTGGCTATCCTGCAGGATAACCAATGTCAGTAACAGTAGGAGAAAAGTGATGTTGTATCCCAGTTAGTTTGCAAATTATGTAACCCAGCCAACGTTCTCTATGGCTCAGTGCATTGAGCTCCTGGCTAGTTGGCAGCTGTCTTGAGCGGTCATCAGTACGATCCCCATTACGGGACCGAGGGAATGCGCACCAATGACGAGAACCAATAGGGCGAAACGCGTCTGGTGCTTTTCCCGACTAGACTCTGCTATGTAGCTTGTAAACCACTAGAATGAATACCATCAAATAAAAAGCATAAAAGTAATAACAGCACATCTGTAATCAAATGAGAAACATAACCCATAATTAGTACAAACTGTTTTACATAATATGCCACACTGAAGCATGAGTTGTAGTGTTGTGGAATTATAATTGCCTTTGCTATATCGAGGTGGTGTATGCACGCACAGATATGTCTCCATGTAATGTGCACCACTTGGATTAGCGCATACTAAAGGAACCGATGGTGATACACACAGCTTGAAATATTTTCGTTTCAATCCTATGGTGTCGTTTGACCCATCTTGGAACAAAACATCAAGTAATCTCTCCCAAGAGACCAGAGTCATAATCGTGTTCAAGACTAATTAATGAGTGACCTTAGCACGAAACGCCTTTGCCCTCTCACAGGATCTGTTTGACACTAGGAGCTTATTCCGCAGGACAGTATGTCGGACAATGAAAATTTGGACCGCAGTTAACTAGCACCTGGGTACACTCAGGGCAAACTGCTTATTGCGTAGATCCTTTGTCGAACTATGCTGAGGGCTAACGAAGGCAAATAACAGTGAGCATTTTTTTGAACAATGTTATAGAGAAGCATCAGGTTATGTCTCAATCATCTTGGTGAGAGCGGATCGAGTTGGAATTGTTGACATAGCTCCCGATAGTTCTGAGCGGATGTTTTGTCTAGCAGACGTTTGGTAAACGACCTCTGTATATTTTCGAGAGATGCCCTGTCAGATTTCTTCATGCTGCCGCAAACGATGCTGCAATATTCCCAAATGGGGCGAATGAGGATTTTAAAGATTTCTACTCTGGATTGGTCATGTGAATCTTATACGTTTTATTAACCACTGATTTTCCGGCCCTAGCCAAATGGTATTCCACTTGTTCGAAAAAGTCGAAAGTGCGACAATACATGAATCCTAGATGGCGGATAGACAGCTGTATACAAATGTGTTTGTCGTTGAGGGTGATTGATCCATCGGGTGTCAAATAACCGTGATACATTATGCTAGATTTTTCGCCATGAACTTCATTATCAATGTGTCACACTATTTCTCAAGCGAGTGAAAGTCTTCCAGTATGAGCAGTAATATATCTTGAAGTGCAGCTCGTTGGAATTTCTAGACTATCTTTATGTCATCAGTAAATAGCAGATGTTTACCATGTTTAATAATTGCACTGATGCAATTGACGCAATGCAGGTACAGTAACGGACAAAGTACACTCTCTTGGATAGAACTACTAGTTATTGGACTTGTGAAGAGTGCTGGTCGTCTGTGGTAAATACCTGAGAACTTCCGCTGAGGGATTATGCTAGCCAGCCTAGAAGTGGGTTCTGTATTCCAAAAGAAGCAATACTTTTCTGCAGCCATTTGTAAGGCTTTAGATAGAATACCTTATCCTTGTTCAGGAGCGGAAGTATACTTGCCCATCCTGGGGAAAAATAGAATCCGAAACATGGTTTAGAGAAAGCAATTAGCAGGTTATGCAAGATCATTTGTCCAGAAAACCGTGCTGGAACCTGTAGTTCAGGGCTAGCTATTTGCTGATTTTTATCGCATCATTCTCAGCCACTTTCTTTAATAATCTAGCAAATATGGTGTGTGTATGTGATGGAATGGCTGGTAATTGTCACTTTGTTTAGAGCCACTCTTGTGAAGGAGGATGAAGAGCAAGCCTTCCTAATCGTATGTAAAACAGCTTGATTTCATTGCAAGAGTAAAAATGTTCAGCAATAACAGCGTTATGTCAGGCCCACCCAGTTTTATGCCGGCAAATGGGATACTAACAGAACGCAGATAGGAAGACTGATTTATGGAATTCATTACATATGGGATAATACTGGTAGAAAATTCAATTTTACACAAGGCTTTGGTTGTTTGCACCCTATTGGGTGAATGTAGTGGCTACGTATCCAGGCTCATGTATGTTGTATACGAAAAGTCGAATGCACGAATCGAAGTAAGATGGTCGCTCCGATAAACAGGTGTCTAATTGCATGAGTACATTCGTGCATTTGATTGGACAAATTGGGTGTAGTGATCAACGATTAGGTCTGGAGTACAAGTATTCTACAACGCTTTCTCGCTTTTGAATGCAGTTTGGAAATTCGTTGTTCAAAGACCAAAAGTTTTCGATGCAAATGCTCACAGATTAGCTTTTCCGTGTGCAAACTGAATAATCCCGGAAAATAACTGACTAGCGAGTAATAAGCTGGCGTTGATACAACATTATCTGTTCCACGTGTTTGTCACGAGAGTGACTGTGGCTATGTTTCCCACTATTTATCCGTCATACTAAAGTTAGGTGCGCTTAGGAACAGGCAGCTGTCATCTAGATAAGCAGCTGGAGAGCAAATGGTGCCTACTACATTTTGAATTAAGAATGGTCAATCATCTGTATTGACTTAGAAGTAGGTTAGTCCAACTGTGTTGGTACGATAGTGTTTAAGTAAATATTGGATTGAAAAATAAATCCACGCATAGAAACAATTGAATTGTAGCGCAGAATAGCTGCAAGCAAGATATATGATGACAGATTGTTAGTTAATTGTAAGCAGCAAAATTGCCATGAGAACCTTAGGCTGCATGAGAATATCATATTTTCAGCTAACCACTTTAACTGCGTCGTCTGCTGCGGCTTTTGATTCCCATTATTAGTCTATCCCCATGCAATTAACTATGCAATGCTCAATGTTCTCATTGCAAATCGCACCATGGATGTAGAGATTTGTTTAAGGTTATCCAAATGGTTCCATTCCAACCCCAGCTGTTAGATACGTTCTTGCCCATACTGTGTAACATGCCTAGGTGTCCAACCACTTGAGATATTCTCAAGACACATGTGGTCATCCCCCGTGTTATTTCGTTCATACCACATTGCATGCGGAATAGAAGCACCATGAGTACGCTCTCATTCGATTTACTAATCCAGGCCAATAAGGCGGCGTATGTGGTGCGTTTGCCTGCGTGCTGAGTAATCTTTCATTTCAGAAGTAGATATTGCTTGAGTTCCTCGGTGTGGCTCCGCTTGATGTGAATCTTAACAAGGTACCTACCCGTCTACTACCCACTACCTCGTCTATATGGGCTCCGGGAGACTGTTGGTTGTTGCTGGTGGGGACGGGGTGCACCGTACTCGTGACGGTGCTAGGCTCAAAGGGTGGTTTCATGCACTAAGTGTGGAGCGGACAACGGTCCAACCACCGCGCTGGGCACGTCTGGTGTGTCTAGTTTCTCAATTAGACCAGAATAATTCTGTTCTGCTTGTTGAAGGAGTGTGGGCGGGCTCTGCTGATGAAACGTGGCTCACATGCACATGCCTCCCGGTCTTATTCCTTTTGGTTTACATTGGATATGGGTGTGTGGGTGATGCAACGCAAGCCACCCATGGTCCCTCTGTAGGTTACAGTGACAGACAACTCCTGATGCGGACGCCGCTGAATCATTAAGGTGTCGCAAGGAGAATGATGAACCAATGGGGAAGCAAAACTACACTTGTGTGAGTATGTCTGGGGTTGTTTGTAAGTGTCTGTCTAGATATTTTGTTAATCATGCTGAACGAATACACATCACCTCGCCACTTAATCAAGTGATGCATCGAAACTATATCAATTCGGTCATCTTTGTTTTCTGCTCTTCCTTCGGAGCTGTGTGCATTGCGTAGTTTCGTTAGTGAAGGTTGATGGCACAGGCTTCGTTCTTCCGATACTTGTGAATAACCTCCGTGCGTTAACTGTGCGACCATCTTCCAGCCGGTTGGTGTCTGGCACACATGCATGCGTTATTGGATCTGATAACGTGGGCTGTCAGTTTGGTGCAGCGTTTAGCTTCACGGGCACGAATGTTGAGGGCTAGAGCGAAGTAGTAAGCTTACGATAAGTGGTCTGATATCGATGGCGACGACCTACATCTTCGGAATTATAGGTTGCAGGAATTGAAAGTGCGTCATTCAACTTTGTACGAAGGGCATGTCCAAGCATGAGTTCAGCTGGCGTTTTGTCTGTTTCTCGGTGGTGTGTGGTTCGGTAAGGAAATAGTGCTTATAGAACTGCATCTTCCTAACTTGTACCAGATAAGCAGTAGTTTGGATACTCTCTTTTCGCTGGATTATGCGAAGTTATGCGTGAGTGTTGAATGGCTTAAAGTTGAAGGAACGAAAGAAACTCGTGGCCTGTAAACTGCGGGCGGGTGTCCTTCAATATCTTCTCTGGTAATCCGAAACGGGAAAACATGTATTTCAGCCACCGAATAATGCTGGCAGTAGTCACCTCTCTACACAAGCGCACTTCCAGCCATTTACTGTAAAAGCAGATCGCCACCAAAGTGTACCTTAGATGCCTAGGCGCTGAGCTAAATGGACCTATGATGTCAAGAGCCATCATGACCCACGATCGCATAGGATAGTCAATGGGTTGTATAGGGGGGAAACCGGTCTGGAACTCTTGTCTGCCCTTTGACATGTAGAGCAGCCATGAACAAGTGTTTATATTTTATTTGACATTCAGAGCCAACAGAAGCATGCGTCAACCTTGCTTTTCGTACGAACGATACCAGGGTGGCTTTCCTGAGCACATAGCATGCTTTTTGCATCAAACTCCTAGGAGCCACAAATTTTTCGCCACGCATTAAACAACCATCTATAAATGAAAGTTCGTGACGCAACACATAGTACGGACGAAACTCGCCAGTGATATTGTTATTCTGTGGCCAGTTTTTTAGCAGAAACCTCTAAACGCGGCAGAGTGTTTCATCTTCCTGAGTTGCCTACTGGAGTTCTTCTTTAGTCAGGGCTGAGATTGGTGCATTACCCAGGGAAGACACCAGTAATCCCTCATTATCATCCTCATTATTTGCACTTTCCTTGAGTGACCGTCAAGAAAGCCCATCTGCTGCCTGATTTTAGCGTCCAGGACAGAATTTATTTGATAATCTTATGTTAGCAAGCCTGCATACCAGCCATGTATCCGAAATGACCTCATGCTATTTTTTTCGACTAGATAAGCTAGTTAGCGCTGCGTGGTCTGTGCGAAGAGTGAAGAGTCTTCCGAACAAGTACATATTCCACTTCTCACAGACCCAAACGACAGCAAGAGCTTCTTTTTCACCGGCAGAGTAATAAATCTCTGCCGCCGACGATTTTCTGGAAGCGTATGCAATACCTCTTTCATGCCCACTGTAAATTTGGGATAGTATATCGCCAAACCCAATGTTTGATGCATCAGTAGAGACAGGCGTAGGGCACGTCTCGTCGGAAATCGCCATAACTGGTGTTGAAGCAATGCGGCGTTTTGTCTCGTCAAATGCCTTTTTTGGGGGGTGACCCCAAACAAATACACTTTTTTTCCTTTGCCTCTTAACGCAGTGGCTCATCAATGTTCGTGAAATCCTGCAGGTAACGTAGGTTGTAAGAACATATGCCTAGAAAAAACTTTATTTCATTGGAGTTCTGTAGACGAGGAGCTTTTGTGATGGCACCCGCGTTGTCAAAACTCGGCTTCAAACCGTCAGTTGTTATTCTGTGGCCAACGAACTCGATTTCACTAGCATTAAATTTACACTACTCGAGGTTTAATGGGAGGTTAAGATCGTGTAGTCGATGTAACACAGCTTGCAGTCGTGAAGCATGATATACTGGAGTCCTACTGCATACACAGATGTCGTCCATGTATACTATTTGACCAGGTAAATTGGCAAATGAGTGAGCCATAAACTTTTGTCAAGCTGCTGGGGCTGAACTGAAGTCCATTGGCAAGACTTTGTACTGAAAGAGTCCGTCCATAGTGAGAAAAGCGGTCAGCTGTCTTGTCTCCTTAAATAAAGACTTGTGAAAGAAAGCCTACCTAAGATCTAATTTTGAAAAATATCGGACGCCGGCTAGTTTATCCGCGGTTGAAGGCACAAACTTCTCTACCACGGTTTGAAGATTTAAGGCGTGCAGGTCATTACATATTCTCACTTTACCGTCCTCCTTGAGGACTGTAACCATAAGGTGAAGCCATTCAGAACAGTTGATGGGTTCACTGAGATCACGTGCAATCATTTGCCGTATTGCTGACGAAACAGCCTCTCTTCTGGCCGAAAGGAATTGGATGTGGTTGAACAATAGCTACCGGTTTAGCATCCTGCTTCAGTCATTTGCGGTGAAAGGAGGAGAGAGCGCGCCCATTTGTTTGTTTAAACAGTTTCGTGTAAGTCTGCTAGCTTAATTGCCATGATATGCGTACGAGCTAGGGACGGCGTGACTCTCAGTGCCACCATAGCGTTGCGCCCGGGTAGGGGACGGTTATTTCCGAGGGGGACGTACACAACAACTGATGATTTCAAGGCCCCAAGTTGCAACACAATCACCACAAGTTCCCGTATTTCTACCGGGCCTTTGTTTAACTGTCAAATCGATAGGCTAAAAGAATGTAGGTGAATGTCACAAAAACTATTCGGTACTATAGTGATAGGAGAGGCTGAATCAAGTTCCATTTCAACCTGTGTTGTTCATTCTCGTGCAATAATTGTAACAGTACGAATGTCAGATATAAGGACTTTAGGCTCTGAACAAGGGGAACAATAGTGCAAAACAATACCTTTGTTAGCAATAGAAAATAAATAAATAAATTATATGTTTGGTCTCGACTAAGCAAGGCACGCCTGCACTGGCATGATTATGTAAATAATAAAAAATGTGATCAGTTAATGTACCATGGAACAATGAGGTTGTCGCATATGTTGATACATGAATGCATGTAAGTGTGCATGTTGGCGTGTGTGGCTATGTTTATAGAATTTGTAAATCTTTTTCTGCTCTTTTGATCTCGCTTGAATGTGTCGCCAGTGTTAAATGGATGCTTGATGGCTGCGAACTTGAAGCGGTTGTACGGATAAGCAATGGGTGACTTTAGTTGGTGGCGAGTCACAGGCGCCAAGTCACAGTGTTGTTAAACGCACATTTGTGGCTTTTTATAGGGAGAGCGGTTACCAGGCGAAAACCCAGCACGTCCTGATACACTGCCGCCGAACTATTTTCTGGAAGGGGGTAAACCCGAACCACCCAGCTGACACCACTAGGAGGTTCTTCGCCTATCCAGCCGAAACGGAATCTGTAGGATGCAACTGAGAAATGCGTACTAAACGACAACAAATGGCAAAATGTCCACGATTAAGCCTTTTTTGCAATCCATTTCTAAAACAGAGTACTTGGTAAAAATGGCTTTATGCTATAGGCTGACGCAGCGCAAACATTTCTGTGGATATTGGAATTTGGTTGGCGAGCGATGAACCTTGGCGACCTCCTGTATGTCTGCGTGGGAAGCGATACATCGCAACTGTTCTGCCGTACATGTTTTGGGGCAAGCCTTATCCCACCTCAATTTGGAAGCGTTTTCGGAAAGCAGACATTCCCGAATTCGCTTATTGGTGATTTCACTAATCAACTGATGCACTAGCATGACGCCGTCGATTCCATTTTTCTCTATGATTGGATAATCGCAGGGTCATACATTACGAATGAGGCGATCAACAAAACTGTCTAGAGTTTTCGATGGTTTCTGTGTAAGTTGACCGAATTTGAGGCGGCCAATGAAGAGGTTTGTACGCTGGCTCCATGAATTTTATAGCACATCCAATGCTTTCATTAATGTATATTGAGGCTGGAGCTCCAAAGGATCAAATTGACGTTTTTCCTCATCCTCGAGTAGGTGTCTGATAAGCTTTAAATGCTGGCCTTCTGTGCAGCTAGAAGCCGGAGGTAGTGGGTCAAGATAGTTTGTAAAGGATGTTTTCCACTGGGCCCATGCACTTTCGTTAGAACGTAAGGACCGGCCAGACCAGTAAACTGTAGAAGGATGTAATTCCATGGCATAGGTTCGTTAGCCGCGACGCTAGATTTGTATAGGAAAAGTCAAATGCGCGAACCGAAGTAAGAATGTCGCTCCGGTAAACAAACTACCGTAAGCTGAGCAGTGTCTAACTGCGTGAGTAAAGTAAGCTGTCGCAAGGAGAAGGTATAGGACTAGTTAATACTAGTCCGAGACGATGCGCGGAATTAAGCGCGGATATCAGAAGGCAATTGGACTCGGACACAGCGGACTGTATTCGATGAGCTACAACAAGAAGCGGACGGATGAAGCGAGACAAGAGCGTACACTTGAGCGCGGGAACTTACAAGGCAGTTGTGTGTCGAGCCGGTTGTAAGAGTAAAACAAGAAGGCGTAACGTACAATCGGTCAACCAGTAAATTGTACATGAAAGATAACAGTTATTTTTTGGGCGCTACAGAGCTCCCCCTAGAAGGCTGAACATAGAAAGCCTTCGAAATCGAAAAGGAATGTTGAAACGAGGTTCGTAAGGCGAAATCGTGCCGAGTAAAAATGGGCGTGCGTTCGTGTAAATGGGGGTTCGTCGGAAGTCGGAGTCCGCTGTGCCGTTTGTGATTTGTTATTTATTGAATGCAGGGCAGGGTGCATTTCGGCGAGCCGCTGAAGCGGGCTTGTCGGACTACAAAAAAATGGCTAGCCCAGAAAATGGCCGACAGGACCTGCACCTCCGCTGCTGCCAAACGGTGCGCTTGGGAGTGGTCTCTCCCCCGCCGCACCCCGCCCCGTGCCAAAACGACCATGGTCCCACGTAGAAACGATCATGGTCCCACGGAGCAACGGCCCTGGTCCCGCGAAGAAGCGATCCTCGTCCCGCGAAGAAGCGACATCCGTCCCGCGGAGAAACGACACTCGTTTCGCGGAGAAACGACCAGTGTTCGCGTCAGGGTCCTCGAAAACATTCCTCATGTGGGCCAGTCGATCGAAGGGGTGGGTTGTGGCATGTATAGACGAGAAAATAGAAAACATGTGCAGAAAAAGCCAAAAAGTACAAACGAATGATCTGCGTGTTTAAATATTTTTTGGTTTTTGAATATCTTTTTCGAAAAAGGTTTTTCGGAGTTTTTTTTGATATTTTTGTTTGTTTTCAAAACGTTAATAGACCAAAAATGGAGCAAATATATACAATATCTACAAAGTTAAGTATTACACTGTACATAGTCGGAGAAACGAACGGGCTTAGCACTCACGACCACGGCGATTGGTCGTGGAGGCGGCGGACTAGGTTCGGGAGATGTCGGGACGGCTGAAACTTGCAGACCGTGATCGTGGTCTGGTTGACTTCATTAGCATGCGGAAACTGGTGCGGTAAGTTGTGACGTCGCACGAGCACTACTAGACGAAGTAGGCGAGGTAGTTGCTTCCATAAACGCGAGTTTCAGACGGTCGATGGTGATGACTTCGTGGTCGACACGCGGTCAGTCGTGTAAGCCTTACTCGCACGGTGTAGCACTTTGTAGGGTCTTATGTCGGCGACTGAAAATGCTGCCTAAGCCCGTCTGCGCGGAGGAGGACATTTGAACACGTAGACAGCTTCTCGGGCACGTACACTGGTTGTCTTCGGCGTCGAGGAGCGGGTGGACGTAGCTCACGCATCTGGTGAGCCAATCGAATCAGTGTAACTGCCGTAGTCAAAAGTAGAAGTATATGGGCTGGTGCTACCAGCTGTCCGGGCAACCGCAGCGTTCACCGTAGACTAGCTGCGCTGGTGTGGCGTCGAAGGTCGGTTTACCGTGTTCCTTAAGCCTAGGAGAACAAGGGAAGTGTTTCAGACCATGAAGGATCTGCGTGTGCACGTAGCGCCGCCTTCAATTGGCGGTGGAAACGCTCCACCAGGCCGTTAGCGGCCGGGTGATACGCCGTCGTCTGAACGTGGCTACATCCTAATCTTTTAAGCAACGTGGCAATGTTGTCGAGAACTGTGACCTTTGATCGGTAGTCACGATGACGGGACAGCCGTAGCTGAGCTACCCCAGCGCTCCAGAAAAGTTTTCGCCACCGTTTCTGAAGAGCGTTAGGTAGGGGAATAGCTCCGGTCACCTAATGAACCGATCGACTCAGGTCAGTAGATACATGCCTTTCGAAGGCGGCAGAGGAACCACGAGTTCGACGTGCACGTGATGAAAACGTGCGTCTGGCGTCGGAAAAGTGCCTAATGGGCTTCTCGTGTGCTTGTGACCTTCGCGAGTTGACACGGAAGGCAAGCAGCTGCCCAGTACGGACGTCCCGATTAACATTGCGCCAAACGAATCGTGCGGTTACGAGTTTAACCGATGCACGAACGCCTGGATGAGACAAGCCGTGCAACGCGTCGAACACGGTCTGCCGAAACTCGCGTGGGACGACTGGGCGCGGCGTGCCCAGAGATAAATCGCAGAGTATCGTTCCGTCTGATGATGTCAGCGGAACGGGTCGTATATCCAGTGAGGGGGATCTGCGTAGCAGATCAACCTCAGGATCGTTGAGTGTGCTGTGGCCATGGCTGCCAAGTCGATAGCAGTGCCGCGTCAGCGGAGATTGCTTGGATGCGGGAAAGTGCATCGGCGACGCGTTGTGCACACCTGAGACATGCCGTATATCGGTCGTAACTGAGCGATATAGTCAAGATGGCGCGACTCTCTAGGAGAGTATCGGTCGGTAGTCAAGCCGAGCACGTAAGTCAGTTGTTTGTGGTCGGTGAAGACGACAAAGGAGCGGCCCTTCTAGGACATGTCAAAGTGACGTATCTAGATATACGGCTAATAGTTCTCTACCGAACATGCTGTAGCGAGATTCGGTAGGTTGTAGGCGTTTGGAGAAAAAACGTTAAGGTTGCCACGTGTCGGCTACGCGTTGCTACGAAACAGCGCCGACTGCCACGTCCGAGGCGTCAGTATTGAGGGACAGTGGGGGCGGCCGGATCGTGATGCGCTATAGAAGCTATGTTGGCGATAGCCTCTTTCAGCGACTTAAAAGCAGCCGTGCTGCGGCAGGGAATTCGAACTTCTTGAGTTTCCCTCGGAAAAGGTCCTTGAGGGGTTGCATCAGCGAGGCGCAGTTGGGTATAAATCGACGGTAAAAATTGACCAGGCCATCAAAACGCCTGAGCTGTTTGAAAGAATGATGCTCGGCGTAGTCGATGGTGGCTTGAATTTTATCCTGCAGTGGCACAACGCCTGCAGAAGAGATACGATGGCCGAGGAAATTGACTGAATCGACACCAAACGAACACTTTTCTGCGTTGATCGTCAACTGGGTTGAGATAAACGATCAAAAAGTGTTCGTACGTGGCGCATGTGCTCCTCACTTGAAGAGCTTGTGATTAAAATTTCAGCCAGATACGCGTGAGCGTAGTCTAATCCGCAACAAACTTGGTCGATGAAACGCTGAAAAGTTTGCGCGGCGTTCCTTAGGCCAAATAGCATGCGCAGAAATTCAAACAAACCAATGGAGTTGTACGGCAGTTTTAGCGATGTCCCTTCGGCTGCCGGAATTTGGTTGTATGCGCGTACCAAGTCGATTTTGCTGAAGATACTTTTACCTACCAGACTGGCGGTGAGATCCACTATTTGTGGGATCGGATAACGATCGGGCATGGTAACCGTATCAATGATCGGTAGTCGCCGCAGGACGCCAGTCACCCATGACCTTCTTCGGGACCAGTGCAGAGGCGACGCCCATGGGCTGTTGGACGGTCTGACGATACCAAGTTGAAGCATGTGGTCAAATTCGGCTCGTGCTGCCCGTAGTTTGGTCTGGAGCAAGCCGTCTTGGTCGGCGCTAACTGGCTGACAACGCGTGACTATGTGGTGGTGACCTCTGTCATGACTGGTGGAAGCTCTGCAGCCGTTCGAACCAGTCGCGGTGTTCGGAGAGAGCTCAAGTAGTCGGACGTTGCGTCTGCGATCCGAATACAGGGCTGATTATCGGGGCATCTGAAAGGACACCATCAACACCTAGTTTCGGACGGTCGTCTAAAAGTCTGTGGCGACCAGCATCAACAAGCAACCCAAAATGTCGGAGGAAGTCGATACCGATAATTTGCGAAGGGTACAGATTCAACCATGAAGACCCACTGAAAATCTCGGCGATGTTTGAGGTCTAGGTTTATCATGCGCGACGAAAGAAACCATCAGAGAACCGTTGGCCGCACACAAATTGTACGTAGGCTCCGAGTGCTTGTCGCTAGCGGTCGCTGGGATGACGCTGACTTCCGCTCCCGTGTCGATGAAGAAGGTGATGGACGCGTAAAACAGTCGGCTTGCTTGGTTATTGAATGATACGTTTGAGTGCCAGTATGCGGGCTATTCGTTTTCCCTGAAGCAGCTGATCGTGCCTAATGCAGGGAGTCTGACAACGTCTATTTCTTCCACCGTATTGGGGTGATACCAACATACTTATTCGACGGGTTTGACATTATCTGACTGTGACTTGTAAGGAAAAGGTTGCGCTTTCGTGCCGACGTGACGTCTCGGTGCAGACACAGACGATCCGCAATGAACGGTAGCCAAAACGTGGTCAGCATTTGACCGTGGCGCACGCAGCTTTGAGGCCTTCATTGCTGCTATCCTGCTACGAAGTAGCCAATTTCCTCGTCTTTAGAGTCAGATCGGTCTAGCGACTGGGAACAAACATGATATTCGGTTTTCATCGATGAGAATACGTCACCGGAGTTATTGGTCGTCTGCTTCGGAAAACGTTCAAACGCAGCGTCTGCCTTGGTAGCTAAGTCTTTCAGGGGTGCATCTATAAACATGGACAGCGTTACCGGCAATGGCTCTGGGACACGTGCAAACCACTGCTCCTTTATCCCTTCTTCGCTCAAGAATAAGGGACCAGCGATGCGCTGAAGTTCGCGGAGCAATGCCGACGGCTTGCGATCTCCAAGCTTGAGACCATTGAGCTGCTCAAATCGTGTTCGTGCGCTGGGTCGAAACTCTTTCAAAATCGCTTGCTTCATCGTTTCATACTTTGCCTCATTCGATGGGCAGAGTAGAATGTCCTCAATCAGCGTCACTACCGACGGAGGAAGGCGTGGGACGAGCTGACTGTACCTTGGACGGTCCGCCGTTATGCCCTTATTTTCTAGTTCGATCTCGAATATCTTAAACCAAACTTCTGGACTGTGTTCCATGAAACTTGGAACAGCCAAAGTAAGCATGGTTACGCTGTGAAACGACTCAGATGCCGCTCTCGAAATGTGAGTCGAAAGATAAAGAACGAACGAAATACGATAAAGTACTAAAATTACGCAAGAAACAAATGCATATAGGTATGTAATCGAGAAAAAGGAACGAACTCACCAAAAGATACAAACGAGAAAAAAAGTTGCATTCGCGCGTGCGAATCGGGGTCACCAATTTGTAGGACTAGTTAATACTAGTCCGAGACGATGCGCGGAATTAAGCGCGGATATCAGAAGGCAATTGGAGTGAGACAAAGCGGACTGTTCAGTTGCTCATTTGTTCGCCGAGCTGCGAAATTGGTTTGCAAACGTTTCACCGTCATGCGAGACGGCATCGTCTCGCCATTACGACCGATCGTGTCACTACCAGGAACACCCACCTACAACTTGGCGAAAGAAATGTGGAGACTCCTCAAACATCTGACCTGTGGATCGCAATATTCCATTAATAATGCCCAGCAATTTCTACAAAAGCTCAAAAACCTGCGAATAGATGATGAGGAAACAATGATATCTTTCGACGTGACTGCCCTCTTTACGTCTGTAAACTTACAAATGGCAACAACAGTCATCACAGAACGCCTGAACAGCAGTGAACAACCAATCGGGAACCTAACGACCGAAAACGTATGCAAACTACTGCAGTTGTGTCTGTCAACCTACTTCTCTTTCAACGGGAAGATCTACGAGCAATTGAAAGGCGCACCAATGGGATCACCTATATCGGGACTCATCGCGGAGATGGTAATGCAGAAATTGGAGGGGATTTACTCCCACTCATTAATCCGAAACTGTGGGTCCGATATGTTGACGACACTTTTGTGATCATCAAACGCAATCAAGTTACAGTCGCACAGCAGCTATTGAACAACGCCATTGAAGACATCCGGTTTACAATGGAAATGGAGAAGGAAAACCAACTGCCTTTCCTGGATGTCTTGGTAACCAGAACCATGGAAGGGAAGCTGCAAACATCAGTTTACAGAAAATGGACACAAACGGACCAAATTCTGAATTTCAACAGTAACCATCCGAAATACCACAAAGTAAGCTGTGTGCGGACACTATTTGGTAGAGTGCAAACACACTGCAGTACCACGGAGGCAAAGCAGCAAGAAGAGAAGCATCTATTCAAATGTTTCCAACTCAACGGATATCCACGAAGCTTCATCCGAAGGTGTCTGAACCACAACAAACCAAACAGACAGTCTACACCAACGACGGAGAGACGCGTTGTTTTACTTATATGAAGAATATATCCGAAATGGCAGCAAGACTATTCAAACAACATCACTAAATCGTAGCACACAAACCAACTACTACACTGAGAAAAACTCTGTCGAAACCGAAAGAGAAACTGGGATGCTCATGAGCAAAGCAATGTTGTATATAGACTACTTTGTAGAAATTGCGAAAAGGACTATGTTGGCCAAACAGGCAGAAAATTAACAACACGATTACAAGAGCATAAAAGAGCATGCAAAAGACACTATGCATCTTCACTAGTCTCAGCACACGTGGATGAAAAAGAACACAGCTTGATTAGGACAAAACAGAAATCCTGGCACCTGGTGCAACATGAAGAGCAAGGGAATTCCTGGCAGCGTGGTTCTCAACACAAGACTCGATCAACATGCATATCGAGATTGACCCAGTTTACCAACCCCTCCGACGGAGAGAACTTAGAGAAATTATGAGACGCCGCTTGAATAGGAACAACTCAAGCGACGACCTCCGCCACGGGGAAATGGGTAGAGATCACGGGACACAGATCGAAGCCGTCACTTTCGAAATGTCACCTGCATGCCGATCACGGGTCGACAAGTCAATCAGCGAGATTACACCCCACCTCTCGAAGCACTGACGATGCCGTCTCGCATGACGGTGCAAACCAAATTTCGCAGCTCGGCGAACAAATGAGCAACTGAATTTAGCAAGCCGAGCTACCAGTTTTCCAAAACATTTTAAACAGCGGACTGTATTCGATGGGCTACAACAAGAAGCGGACGGATGAAGCGAGGCAAGAGCGTACACGTGAGCGCGGGAACTTACAAGGCAGTTGTGTGTCGAGCCGGTTGTAAGAGTAAAACAAGAAGGAGTAACGTACAATCGGTCAACCAGTAAATTGTACATGAAAGATAACAGTTATCTTTTTGGGCGCTACAAAGGATAAACCAGTAGAGAAACAAAGAAATGTGCACTTGTGTTTCTATGTCTGGGGTTGTGTGCACGTGTCTGTCTAGACCAGCCGTCAGGAATGCTGACCGAATGCACAACAATGGATGTAGTGCGAAATGAGATAAACGCTTCACAGATTGCAGTTGGATCATGAAGGGACTGTTCGTCCGCGTGAACCGCTCCGTCGATCAAGGGGGAGTGCTGGTTGGTTCTGGGATGCAGAATGTTAACAAGTTCATACGTTTTATATGTCGTTCCTAGAGCTATTGTTCTTCGTATATCCTCTTTGTCAACCGTATGTGATTTCTCTTGTCAATGTTCTTGTGCGACTATAAGAGAAACGTGAAATTGCTCGTCTTTCTGACTGCACGAAAGATTGCGTTTTTTTGGACTCGTATAATCCCCTTGTCTTAGAGAGTAAGGACAGCAATGGCCTGATTGAACCCAAATCTGTGCACACATTGTTGGAAAGGAAGAATATATTCCAAAAGTATGACGGATTAAATGTTGGAATTGCTTCCAGTTTAACGTACGGGTTGCATGCAGTGGAATAACGGCGTGTTTGATGGCACATTTAACGCAGAGTGATTCGTACCATCTTGTGTTCGCTGCCAGGGAGTATCTCTAATGCCCATGTTTGTGAATTTGTGACCACTAAATTGAAATATCAGGTAGGGTACGCTGGTCGCCCAATTTGGTTCAAAAAACAATCATAGCCAACTACCAATTCTGATCGGAGAACAGAAAGCTATATGTGTGCAGGGTGCTTTATAATTCTGGTCCGGAGCTAGCAGTGACAGCGGTCAGGTGCTGACGTAAACCGGGACGGTGAATTGCTTGCTGTCCATTGGCGCAAAGTACTTTGCCGGCAGGGGTGAGATGGGACACATAGACGCAACATGTGTGCCTACGATCGCAGAGCACACTGAGCCGTTAGGCTGTGAGAGGTGAATGTTAGCAAACACCACAGCCGCAGTCGACCTGTCATGCGTGGATCGCAGGGCAAGACCAAGCGAATGCAGACTGTTCGGCTGTGGGAACTGGACGTGATGCAGACACCACAGTTGCACAAAAAGTGTCATGCTTCAATCGATCGGCAGTCAGCCTTCATCTATGTAAAAATAGTCAGCAGAAGGGATTCCTGTGAAGTGGTTAGTGGGTCGCGGTGATAGCGACTGAGAAAGGCAGCCTGACAATATTTGATGACCGGGCGACGGGCGCCGTATTACTATCGACACACAAGCTGCTATGGTCTCATGACTGGCTTCCAACAAAGCCGGAAGCTTCTAGCAGGCTGCTTTCGATGCTAAAGAGAATCATACAGTGGGGAGCATATTGTACCGTAACAATCTTGTTCGCTTTACCGGTTCGATTGCACTATTCATGGGTGAATAAGAAGGAATTCTTGCCTTGACTTGACGGGACAATCCTCTTAGATTTCAGTCTGTCCAGACGCACTGGTAGAATCATTAGACAACACAGCCATTTAGGCATGAAGGTAACTATTGCTCTCACAGTCAGACAATCGCTGGTTGTACAAATTGCTCAGGCCTTCGTTGCTGTTTCTCGTGTACAGTGGGGAATATAAATGTAGTTATTTATATTTACATGCTCAAACTCCGCCCTAGCTACCTTAAGTTTCTCGGGTGATAGTCGGCATGGACGTGATGAGAAGGATGGGCCATTCGTCTGAATGTGGTGAATGACTTAGATTGCCACGGGCAGGGCTGCGTTCATTGTCTGAACGAACTTGGAGTGCTGCAAGAAGAGGTTGGCGTAGTCTGGCGAGGTCTGGGCAAAGGTGTGGACTGCTGTTATAGATGCGTTGTCTGCGTTGATGCCACGTACACCCAGTTTGGTTGCAGTTTCATCTATCATCTGGCTTTTCACATGGATAAAGAGGTCGAAATGCCTGAGAAAAACAATGCCCATGATCGCAAAGTGGACTGCAGCGACGCTGAATACCCAGCGGAATGTGGGCCGAAGACGTAGGTTCAGGGTAAATGACCGATGACCGTAGGGTGGCTATTGGCGTGCCACTGGTGACACTGGGGCTTATCGACAAGGAAGCGATAGGCTCACCCGGCATAGGTGGAATGATGTTGACTTCCGCCCCGGTACCAACTAGGAACTGGGTCTCGGAATCATAATCCCTAATGTAGATGAGATAACTATGGGCTTTGCCAACACCATTAGTCGCCATTACGAGCCGGCCTGGCAGATTACCTGTAGCGGAGTAGTTACATGACTGTACGCACTTACGGGCTTTATTACCGAAAAGCGAGTGCTAAAAGCAGTAACCTGTGGCATCCGGTTATGTGTGATGGGGCGATGATCAAGAGCGTCTGCGGTGCTTACTGTTTAAAGTGAGATCCTCGACCTGGCGCTGAAGCGACGCTATCTGCGATGATAATGCGTTTATTTTCGCCAGGTGGCTAGTCGCGCTTCTCGGTGTGGTTGCGCCAGCACAAAGCTGCTTAGATGCTTTGGTTTTAGTCTATGGCTGGTACCGTTCGATGACGCGGTCTGCTAGATCTGCAATTGCTGTGAGTGGCAGGTCACTTGCTACTGCAGGTATAGCCTGAGTGTTTTCAGGAAGGCGTTGCATCCACAGTTCGCGGATAATCCCAACTTCCATGTTAGACGCGTCGATAAGTGGTTACGTTTCGCGCAAAAAGTTTGACGGCATCCTATCTCTTAGTTGCAGATCACTAAATAGTTGCTGCAGACGGACCTTGTCAGAAGCCATGATTAGCTGAATAATAGCCCGTTTAAGAGTCTCGTATTTCATAACTAGTGGGGGGCAAAATATGATGGCTCTCACCTGCGATGATGTATTCTAAAGAAGACGAGATATTAGCTGATTATACAATGCGAAATTAGGAGACATCCTACGAATGTAAAAAAGGGATTCCAGTCGCAAAAATCATAACGAAGGATCATTCTCCCAACAAGGTGGAGGGGCTAACACAACAGAAGTGAGCATGACAGACTCAACGGCACTAATAGCGTATGGGGATGGCTCATCCACTAGAAAACCTATTGCAAAAAGCGAATAAAACTGAGGTAGGTACGAAATAATACGATCACAAATAATCAATGAGATAATCACTGGAATGACCCAAAGAACAGTCAGCGGTCCTCATCGGTAAAGCCTAGCTAGACGTTTGGGGACCAACACGTTCGTGGCTGCCTGAGGCGGAGGGGGACTGACTGTTCCTTGGGTCAGGAAGGGGGCCTTGGGTCGGCTGGCGAGTCACTGGGGGTTGTGTGGAGCTTGTTGGCGAGTCACTCGTGGGTTGCCTTGCCAGTTCCGACGGTTGAGTTTCTGCAAGTGTCGGGAAAGTGGCTTGACGCCGGAAAGGGTACATGGCATGAATGATAAAAGAAAATACGGTTTTTAAGTTTTAAAAAGGTTTTGGGTTTGTTTGTGCTGATCTTTTAAAACGCTTTTTGAAAACGGATGTGCCGTCAGTAAAACAAGTGGACGACTTGAAGGTCAACTTAACCGTAGAATCCAATGCTGCAATATAATGAAGAGCATATTTTCCAGCGCACCACAAGCGCTGCCTCCTAGAAGACTAAAGGAAGCCTTCGATGGGGCTGTTAGTGGGATGAAAACGGAAGGTAAGGATGGGTGTGAATACTTGCATGGTCTTGAACAAGGGATTTCAAGTTGGGGTGTGTAGCAGAGTTCGCTGGGTCCAGGCTTTTGTTATTTATTATTTATCATGATCGTGTGCATCATCTGTGGGCCGTCGGGGTGGGCTGGTCGGTCTGCAGAAAAACTGGCTAGTCCAGGAGAATGGCCGACAGGACCTTCCCTTTGCTGCAGACCCAAACGTGGGCTTGGGTGGTGTCACGCCCCCCACCGCACTCCAGTCCACGGTCCTCGTCCCACAAAGAAACCTAGGCCTCCTCGCCGCAGGAAGAATTCCGTGTCTTCGTCCCACGAAGAAATCCGGCGTCCGCATCGACAACAACTAGTTAGGCGTTTGGGGACCAACCCGTCCGTGGCTGCCTGAGTCCTAGGGCGACTGACTGATCCTTGGTGCAGGAAGGGGGCTTTGGGTCGGCTGGCGAGTAACATAGGTTCACCTATTTTTGGGTAGATCCTGGCATACTAGTCGGTAATCAGTAACACCTAAGAGCCGTGCCCAATAGCGGACAGTATGTAAGTTGGAGAAGACAGAACCCAAGGTTCATGGTACAGTCTGCAAAAATAGAATGCGAATCAATCAGAGCGAAAAAGGGTGCAGCAAGGTATTCGCCAAAACACTTTGTGAAAACGGATGTGCCGTCAGTAAAACAAGTGATGCTTTAAAGTTTAAAACAACCGTAAAATATGAGGTTGCAAAATACTGAAAGTGTTTTCCAGCGCACTACAAATCTCTAACTAATTATTGGATGTCTGAAAAACTGCATCCCCAAATTCTTGTAAGATATTTAGCAATTTCTTAGATCACCGGCCCAGAAATTCGAGCTTTGGCTGACCTCATTTGCTTAAACCAGCGCGGCGTATCCTCATTGATTTTATCGTGTGAGGTATTTCGCCTCTTCCGCTATAGATCTCCTCTTTCTTAATCGTATCTCTCCAAGTGGTCGGGTTTATGTCTTTGAATGTTGCTAACTGTTGTCTTTCTACTTCTAGAATGCTCTACCCTCTTTGTTTTCCACTGCTTTCCATAAAACGTAACAGTCTAACCACTTCCGTCAAAGTCAACTCTGAACCTTAATGTTAAAGTACACGTACTAACCGATACTAAATTGTCCAAAGCACAGAGTGAATCTAAGACCTACCGTTCTACTTACGTAATAGTAATTACGTACAATAAGTAACCTTCATTGGGTTCGTTCTCAGTCCGATAGCAAATAGTGCCGGATACACGCTCGACAATTAATATGACTGTAGAGGTCAATCTCGCAATCTCCTGATTGCGGCGTGTGCGATGAGTGGACACAAGTTCTTAAGGGTAGAGTAAGTTTTGTCTGTGTACATGGGGGAGGTTGAGCACAACTCAGTTTAGGTCATTCCGTAGGTGCGGACCTGTGGGTATCCACATTGATGGTAATACGCGAGCGCTCAAGCGCTGACGACCTGGGGAAAGACATACACACACCGAGAACATGATGTATCCTCAAAGGTAAAGTTCACTGATTTCGGGATTATAACTTCACACATTACGGTCCCGCTGCTCAAAGTGTTATCAGAACGAACGAGCCATTTGGGAACCAATGGATGGTAAGCATTCAACTGGTTAACTTACGGAGATTGAATTATTACTGACTGGTATAAACCGGAACGGCGTGAGTAACGAGCGTGTTCGACGCATTGTTTACGGCCCAGGAAAAGGATCTGAATCGCTCAGCACCGTTATTTCCCGCACCTGGCTCCGATGGCTCGGCCACCTGTTATGCGTGCCAGCCCACCGACTCCCTCGACGTGCGTTGTTTGCTCACCGGGGATGTAGGTGGAAGAAGAGGAGAGGTGGCCAAGCGATGACTTGGTCCAGAGGAATGAAGTCCCTCACTTCGGAGCTAGCCTCGGTTAGAGCGTCACGGCCCCCTGGTTGGGGTCCAAAAGACGGTGAACAAGTTTGGCTGGATACACTTGCTGACATGGCAAGGATCCGATCTCATTGGCGTTTGTGCTGTGAGTTTCTTTGTCCCTCCCCATACATTTTAGCCTCCCCCTCCATCTACGATCTCATTTCGTAGCCTACAACATAATAATTTTTCTTTTTACCTAGTAGCCGGCTGGTAGCTTACCGGAACGATGCCCATCCGTTGCTAGTAGCTCAGCTAGCATGCAACCATTGTATTTATTTTCCTTTCCCTTTATGTATTGCGGCACAGTTGCTGAGGTGTTCCCCACCTCTAGCTGACGTGTATAATGATGATGATGATGGTATAAACCAGATGGGGAGATATAACTTATAATGCTGTTCAACCTACTGAGTTGTGGTTCCAGAGAGTTTACATAGTGACCGTTTAAGCTATTAAACAGTTATCAACATCATGAGTCGGTCAACATATAGAAACAGTAAAATTTGGAGGTTTTACTCTGTAAAATGTTACAGAATACTGTATAAGTGGGCGGTCCAACCAATCAGGATATGTCTAGGGTAGCGAACCACAACAGGGAGCATCATACGGTACTGCTGTGAGAAATCGACGGGGTCATACGAAAACCGGCACCAGTTCAAGGTGATGAAATGCAAAGCCGTTAGCGCTCGCCATAAACTTACTCATGAATGTCGATTTGGGGACCGGCAGTTGCAAAATACTTTGCAGGAAGGCGACCTCGAGCTAATCATGCAGGATTAACTTAGCTGATAGAAACAGTCGGAAAAAGAATTGAGAATAGGTAGTCAGCACCTAGGACTCTATAGGGGGGCTTTCGGAAATTTCAAGTTATTTTTATTTCCGCAAATTTTGTACGCCTACTTGAGTCTCCATGTTCAATGCGTTAAACTGGCACAAACACGATACTGATGCGTTTCTGACTCTTTAAATTAGAGCGACTCAATTCGTTCGAAGTATTGTTTGACCTCTCCTACAAACGCCGACTGAAAACCCTTGAATTATACAACGGTGAATATCGGTGTCTGTAGAGAGAACTTGGCAAGGTATATCAAAAGTACTTGCGATCACAAATCACGCCTGTTACAATCTTTTCAAAGCAAACCACAAAGCTAACCTAAAAGGCCACCGGCTCAATCAGGGCACTCATTCCAGTTGACTAGATGGACGGGGAAACCATTTCTATTTTCGAGTATCAGGAACGATGAACGCACTTTGCATCCATTTTATTTTGGCCCATAGTGCATTGTCAGAACTGTAGTTGATGTCGCTCTATCCTATTTGCATTTCCTTGCATCTCCTTTTTCCAGGAAAATAAGAAATAACGCAAATTATGCAGTGTGCCACGATCCCGCTGTGTAACGTAGTGGTGAGGAGACCAACATGTACGTTCTTGTGAATAAACGTGTGTCACGTTAAACTCCAATTTTTTCAATCTGCCTGTCATTTGGAACTTTAGATTATAATCCTGACTCTGACAATCTCGCGGGACTTGTCAAACATTCGCCATATTGCCTGTTGTAAATCAATGCTCATTGTCCCTGTAAATCGCCGAACATGTACTTTATCAGGTTGCGAAAGCAAGGCAGTTATGCGGATATGTCACCAGAACTTTCTCCCTACCTGAAGCACGACTTGGGTCATCCAGGACAATCGTACGACCGACTCTGGGATATTGTACTATCTTTCACAGAGAATTGAAAAAGAAAGAACGGCTGTGAAAAATGTCCAACGATCATTTACCCACTGGTCATGCGGCGCTGCTCAAACCTGACTTATTATGATCGCTGTTGAAAACTCCAACTGGATGCTCTTTGACTGAGACGCTTAAAGAGCAATCTCGTTATTTTCTACAACCTTAGCAACCAAAGAAATTTACGAAGCTAGCACCGCACTTGAATTATGGAAGACTGCAGTCTACCCCACACGTAATGGTGGCTACTTGATACGCACAAAGCTTGCAAATCATAAAACTCGATCGAATTTCTTCTTAGTGAGATACACTGATTTGTGGAAAAAACTACCCCTACAGATACGCATGTATACAAGTCATGTCACGTTTGGAAATTTCCTTCAGACGTTCCTCACTTTACCAAATGTCTCGAAGATGTTTGGCTCACAGCAAACTCTAGAAACATTGACAGAAGTTGGTATAAAAACATATGAGTAAATATTCGCTTACAACTAGCTTACCAACTACATATCATTACCTAAAATAGCAAATCCTGTGTCTGCAGCCTAGTGTCCCCACCCTTTTATTATGTACTCCTGATGATACAAACATCTGTGAATTTTATATTTGAGGTGCACGTGTCTATGACCCAAGGAAAAGAAGCATGATCCGAAATTCCATTAATAAACTTTTCTTTACTATTCTCAAACGTATTCACTATACAAATGATCGTTCCCACTTATGGGGCCGTGTGCCGTCTGTCGGTAAATATACAAATTTATTTATCTATTTACTTATAATTTAGGTTGTACAAAGGGTTATCGCGGTTGCCTCTAAGGGCTACCTGAAAAGCTGATGTGTCATCAAGCCGGACGGTATGACGTTCGTCAGCATCGATCGGGCACACAAAGTTGTTGGTTATGCTTAGCTGTTAGCTTAAAGCATTTGACTAGGGTAGGAGGGGCGATTTGATTTAATAATGCTTGATTCATCGTAATCTACTTTACTAACTTTGAAACTCTGTTACTTGCAGTCCAGAGTTTAGCGCCCTAACATATTGTACAAGCAAATTCCAGTTAAGTTTAGCGCACCAGTGTTCGGTGTTTGTGATGCGACTGTTTCCAGTCGTGTTTTACTATCAAGTGACATCCAAGAACTCAGCGCTTTTATACGTATTGTGGGAATATAAGGTGTGGTGAGCTGGTAGAAGACGATCATGAGGTCTGGAATGGTTACTTATGGGTAGCCCTCTAATCAAGGTGTACAGTTTCAAATGTAGGTGAATTTAACCCGTGTACACATCCGGCTACCTGGTTGGACCGCACTAACAAAAGACCGATACACAACAGCGTAACAATCGTGAATCTGACAGTGGCCTTAACAAGTTCAGGCATTTCGGGTATGCTTCCAAAAGAGATAACCAGCATGTTGGTTTCTTTTGGAGGAAACTCGTCACATTAATTCCATTCATTCTCTCCGTGACGGAACGATGGGCAGAAAAGCGGATGCTTAGCAATTCGCGTGGAATAGCCAGAACGAGAATCACAATATGGTGAATAGAAAAGAAAGGGATAAGTGAAAATCGTTTTGTTGAACTCACTACAGGGTTTACACAGGGGTATGCAGTACGCACCAACCTCAGTTGTGTAAGTTAATTCTGATGGTGCAACTTTCGTCACGTTATATCGTCTGTCATGACATGATGTAGGTGGTTTAGGGCAACGTCAAGGCGCTTTCTAAACCCAGGAACATGGGAGGCGGAAACAACAAAATTTAGGGCATTCCGCATCTGGCACACACCAACAGAGTAGAAGTTCCGTCGATATTCTAGCTCCTTGTATTGCGTGGCCGACTTGAACCGGTGGTATTGTCATTGTTGTATTAGGTGGCGGCAGATGTTGTTGGGATGATCACAGTTTATCAATTGCATAGCTAACATTCAGTGGCTGGTTCGTAGCCAAAGTCTCACAAAGTAAAACACGTCAGACAAACCGTAGGTGTAACTGCATCCCAACCAGTATATTATAAAAACGTGTCGATCCAGTACTCTAAATTAGGCAAATGGATGAGTGGGTGAGTGGTTTACTGACACATGCCACCAGATGCAGGAAACAAATAGGAAGGGCTCCGTACATTTGCCGTGAGAATGACACATTGTTTCTTCCTATAGTTGGGAGCCCTCCAGCTATTTGGGATCGATCGACCAGTCGACGTAGCCGAGTTGATCGGCGAATCGCTGAGCTTCCGGTTGATCTGAGTTTTGGGGGCTCGGCGCCTTTTCAACTCAGTATGCTAGTTTGAGGACGCGTAACCTGGCGGAATTGAAAAGCAATGATAGCAGATGCGATCCCTGAGCCTAGTAAATACCGTGTCATGAGGTAAAGCCACCTCCGTACGTTGGCCCGAAACTTCGTCCAACTTTCCAGACTGCAAGGTCGTTTCGTTGGGCAACTTGACGTAGACCAGTTCATCCTCGCACAATCTTCGATCGGACGTCCTCTGGTCATACTGTCTTAGATTTTTATTACCCACCTTCACGCCGTAGCCTCTGGTAATGAAACAGAAGATCCAGCCTTGTTCACAACCTCCTTCCGAAAACCAACTTTCCAGAATTCTTACCAGTAGTGTGGTTTGGCATGGTGCGGTAGCCAAAAAGAAAGTTGTCCAACTTTGTTCGCGGTGAATCAGACGGTTGTTCCCATCTGGACAGCACTTTCAGTCAACCCGTTTGAAGCTGGGTGGTAGGGGGCTTATTTCACACGATGTATGCAGTTGCTTCTTAGGAAATCTTGTAATACTCGACCAGTAAATACGGAACTGTTGTCTGTTACTAAAGTATGTGATATACCAAAGGTACTGAAAAACATACGCATGTAACACAGTGTGCAAGTGGAAAAACTACGCATTTCGATTAAGCATCAGTCAAGAGAAATAACTATTTTCCATCCAACGGGTCAAAGAAGTCTGCGTGTATGCGATCTCAACGTTTACTGGGCAATTTCCAAGAACTAAATGGTCCAGGAGGAGTGTTTCCTCCGAGTGCTTTGACACACGTCGTAGCGTCAAATCAACCCTTTGATATCTCTATCAATATTAGGCAACCACACATAGGATCGCGCAAGTGCCTTCGTTCTCTTGGTTCCCGGGTGCGTTTCGTATAATTCTTGTACAATATATCGTTCCCATCGTGGTGGTATGCTCGCTCTAGATCCCCATAGTAAACATCCGTCCTCGAGACTAAGCTCTTGATGTTGGATATAACAGGGCATTAGTTGCGGTTTACAGATGTCAGGCCATCATAGAGAGCCTGAACTCGACTTTAACCAGTAATATATCTCGTTCCGTTTCCTGACGGATATCTGCAGTTGACACCGGATTTTTGCCCCAATGTTACAACGGATGGACAAGCTCCACAGGTTTAAGTACACAATCTGGTAGATGATTCAACGGTAAGCGGCTCAGTGCGTCCGCGATTCTATTTGCTTTTCCAGGGACTTAGGCGAATTGGTAAGTGTAAGCGGAGAGCAATAAAGCCCAGGGTTGCAGCCGAGGTGACGCCATCTGGTTGATGCCGTTTATCTCAGCAATCAGAGTTAAGAAAGGCCTGTGCTCAGTAAAGATTTCAACTTTGCTTTCCCACAGATACTGTCGGAATTTCTTAACTCCAAAGATAACCTAGTGCTAATGCTTCCCTATCGAAGAGCGCATAGTACATTTCTGCTGGTGCCAAAATTCTGGACGTAAAAGCTATTGGTCGTTTGGCCATGCATTTCATTTGATGTGACACTACAGCCCCGAACCCTATGGGTGACACATCGCAACGAAGGATGATCGGTTTCTTTGGGTCAAAAGGCACTAACAACTTAGCTTTACTGATAGCGAACCTGAGATCATTTGTTGTACAGGTATACCACAGCCACCTGGTATTCGTAAGAAACAAAGTAAATAAATAAATAAATAAATTTGTATATTTACCGGCGGACGGTACACGGCCCCATAAGTGGGAGCGATCATTTATAAAAGAGTGGGAGAAAACTAGCCAACTTCTGTAATAAACGACTGTACTCATGTACTATCCCGAGAAATGCTTGCAGTTCGTTAATATTTCGCGGTGTTTGAGAATCCAGTGGGGGTTAGCTTTTTTCCGTAAGGGATGTAATCTGTGTTTGTCCGAACGAAACCGCAGATACTCAAGGGTATCACAAATGGAAACACATTTGGATTCCATGAGTGTTAGTTCGATCTGAAGACGTTTCAAGACTGTTACAAGTGCTTTCATATGCTCGCAATCGTTGCTTCTAGTAACCAAGATGTCGTCTAAGTAGGCGCAAACACCGGGTATGCCTTTCATTAAGTTGTTTACAATACTCTGAGACGTAGTGTGTTCTGAGTGGTAACCGATTTCAGAAAAATCCCATGTATGTATGGATGGTGTTAATTGCCTTTGCTGATTCCTGTAGTTCCACTTGCGAATGAGCATGGCTTAGAGCAACTTTCAAGAACTTTGTCCATCTTGCAAAGTTGCGTTTAGGTCATTTGTCCGTGAAATCGGATCATGTTCCGTCCTCATCGCCTGATTAAGCGTCAGTTTATAGTGGCCGCAAATCCGAACTGAGCCATCAGGCTTCTGTACAGAGACAGTAGGTACAGTCACGTCAGATTGGCGTACGGGTGAAGTTATTCCGTCCTTTTGTAAACGCTCTAACTTCCATCGGACAGATGGCGGAAGGTGGACTTCGTGCCTTGTAAACTTTCAGTTGGGTCTGTGGCTTGATATTAAAGCACGCTTTGAAATCACTTAATTGCCCAGATGTGTTTGTATCGAAAACACTGGCAAACGCTTTCAAGTGTGCAGGTAAGTCAGAAATACTGTCCACTTCTTTGACAGGTTGTAATATTTTCGGCATGTACTTTAACTAGTTCCTGTCAAGTAAGTTAGGTCCGTTTGTGTTAACAAAGATTAGAGGAAGAGTCAACGTACTGTCCCCATGATTTACTTTTACGCCACACATACCCAAAACATCGAGTATTTTCCCAGTGAATGATCGTAATTTAGATTGACTCGGATTCAGAAGTAGGGCGGGTTATGCTCCGTTGTTGATCAACGTGACCTAGGCCCCGGTAGCGATCCCCAGACGTGCAGGCTAGCTTTCAATTTCTAACGCAACGGTGTAAGGAGGGTAGGGTCGCTGAAGCACAGTTGAGCGGCATACGCGCGCAATATGTCCGAACTTTACGCAATTGTGACAAGTAGACTGCATGTGTCTGCAGTAAGTAACTTTGCACGTCTCCCGCAGCATCTGTGGCATGTAAAAAAACACTTGTTGGCGGGTGGTAGTCGAAATGTTACCACTCGGACGGCATCTGAAGGAGAATCACCTCGATAGTTAATTAATTGTGGAACAGCGTCTTCCATTTGTCTACCTAGTTCAAAGCTGCTGCCTAAGTAAGTTTGTTCTCCTCTTCTGTCAGCACACGTTCTCCAGCTTTATCGTCTCAACTGCCAACCAAAAGGCATTTTACCGTTAACGGCTCTTCGAACTTAGCAGCGGAAATTACATTGTCACATAAATCATGAAGGAATTGTTGTATACGACTGATAGATTCAATAACACTATCCTTTTCTCCCTGTTGTAATTGAGAAAAGGTCAGCTTCGCCTTAGAAACGAGTAGCGGAAGTCCCCGAATGCCATCCATGGCGTTAAAGCAGCGCATCAGGGATGTGCTTTCGTACTAGTACAACGTATTAAATTGCCGTTTACCTTCTACGCCGAGGTGTTGCCTCAGCATTTTGATAGCTTAGAATGCAGTGCCTGATATGAGGTGTATAGTTGTGAAATTCTCAAGATAGTCACAGGCGGTGCTTGTTCAAAGTTTCCAAGCTGTAGTGATTGTTTGGACGACATGTCCATTCAAAAATTTCAGGTGGGGTAAGATATCTAATGGAAAATAATTTCAAGTTGAAACCCCGTGGCCAAACGTCGCAGTTTAGCAATTGCGGAACTAATTTTCAGTCGCTGGCTCGTAGCCGAAGTATCGCAAAGCAAAACACGTCAGGCAAACGGAAGGCATGACTGTATTCTAACCAGCATATTATACAACGCACTGATCCACTATTATAAACTAGTACAATCGATGAGCGGGTGAGTGAGCTACTGACACATTCCAGCAGATGCAGGAAACAAATAGGAAGGGCTCAGCTCATTAGCCTTGCAAATGCCATAGAGTTCCTCAAAAGCCGGTAGGCCAGTATAAGGTCACCACGTAGGCGCCGATACCGGCAGCAGCATAATGTTACGGTGCTCAGCTAACGTAATTTGGAAGCTTGTACAACCCCTTGACGTGCTTCCTGTCTTATTGCTGTGGCGTTTTGAGCGCTGCAAGGTCGTGCTTTTGTCAGGGCTGCCAAGCCTGAATTGCATGTTTCACATGAGGGTGCACATAGGCGTTGAACAACTGCGAACAAAAGAGGGATCAAACCGACCAAACATCCTCCGAAACATGTCAACAGATTGGTTTTCAGTCTTTGACGTTCTCCCATATGGTTCTGATCAGCACGGCGTAGCCTAGAGTAGTACCCCAAGGTCGTGCTCTTAAGTGATTGCTTGCTGGACTTGTTTTCCAAGGTTTTGTATGAGTTCGGTTGGTGGCGAATTTGAACCACCACACACTTCCTCGAAAGGAAATGAAGCAGCTTGTGAAGAAGCCACTTATAGGCTCTGTCCAAGTCTCTCTGAAATCCATAGAAATCTCCTGGGTTAGCCATTGTCCGCCACGTCTTAACAGCATCAGCAGATAGCAAGAAATCTGAGGCAATGAATCGCGTAAGCTCGTTACTTATTACGAGAAACAGACGCGACCCCAGAACTGGTCCTTGTGGAACTCCACCTTCGACATGAATCGGATCGGACAGCGCACTTCGAAATCTGACCTGCCTTTTGTGCTACTGAAGGAAATTGCTGATCCACCTAAGGACAGTATCCCCAAGCCCATAGTTTTTAAGCCTATGGAGCAGAATGCGGCGGTCCAGTCGGTCGAAAGCCTTGAAGTAGGCAAGGTAAAAGTCTAATGTCTATATTCATCGGCTGCTTCCGTTTAAGTATTGCCTGCAAGCTGTAGTTTGGTAGTACAGGAAAGGTGTTGGCGGATACTGTGTTGCTCAGGTGCTATGATGTTGTGACTTTCTAGATGGTCTACTAAAGCCTCAGTGATGAAGTGTTCCATCAATTTTGAGAGCAACGGGAAGCTAACCACTGGGCGATAGTTGGCAGGTTCCGAACGATTACCACCTTTAGAAATCAGAGTTACTAAGCCATGTTTCCAAATGATAGGCACAAGCATTTTTAAGTAACTTGTGGACATTTTGTACTTATCCCGGATTCATTGCCAACCAACTTACTTCATACGCTAATTTAGCGAAGAGCTGTGCCACCGTATCTGTATGCATGAGTGGATTTATTTTATTTCATCTTGTCGTTTCAAGTGATTTGCTGTTGCTTGACATCCCCTGTGTGGCTGCGCTTGAGGTGCATGTTGACAAGGTGCCTACCTGTCTATTACCCACTATCTCGTCTATACTGGCTCCAGAAAACAGTTGGTCGTTGCTTTGCGGACGGAGTGCTTGTTCCTTGTGGTCCTGTTAGGATCAAAGAGTGGTTCCATGCACTCAGTGTGGAGCGGACTACGGTCCAGCCACCGCTTTGTGTGTGCGCTTGATTCGCCAACTACAACATGCTTGTATTTGCCTGTGAAGGAGTGTGGGCCGGCTCCGTTGATGAAACGTGGCTCCCATTCGGATGACACCCAGTTATATTCCTTCGGGTTTACGCTGGATTTGGGTGTGTGGATGGAGCTGTGCGTGGTGCAGCGCAAGCCACCCATGAACAATGAACAATGAATTTATACGGGTTAAGAAGCGTTGCTTCACAAGTCCCGTTGGATAGTTGGTGGGGATATCAACATAACAATAATGATGATAAGGATAGCAAAATAGTTAATAATTTAAATATGAAAATGAGGACTTATTGTTTGCTACGCTGGAGTCCTGCGATCCTCTTAGATTCACAGCACTCACAGTTAACAACAAATAATTCCATGGTATACTGCAGGTGTAGGATGGAGAAGTAGTGTTAAGTAACAAAGTGTAAGTGGCTGAGTGCATCGTCCAACCGTCTTTTAAATACTGTTAGTGTCGGTGCAGAGACGACCGATTTTGGGAGAGCAATCCATGGGTGACAGACACGAATGGAGAAGAAATTTCTGCGGCACTCCAGGCGACTGTATTGTTCTGAAAGTTTTAATGAGTAGCCCCTCAGGTTTGTATTGCTGCTGAGTTGAAGTAAATGGCGGCGCACATGATGTGGGTCTCGCAGAATCAAGTATACCATAACCAGGTCGCCTCGTATTCTGCTATAGCTTCCGCTGAATACCCCCAATCGTTGCAGCCTCTCCTGGTAGGAAAGATTGCGCATTCCAATTACGTTCTTAGATGCCCGACGTTTTGGTTGCTCCACTGCATTAAGGTCGTGTTTCAGCCATGGATGCCAGGCTTGAATTGCGTATTAGACATGGGGGCGAACCTACGCACTGGGCATTTGTCGAAATATGGAGCTGTTTATTTGTCCAAACGCCCGCCTCAACAGCCCAACGTGTTGGTTCCCGGTCTTCGATGCCTTTTCCGATTGCCTGGAGCAACCAAACCCATCTTGAACCAGGACACCCAAGTCACGTTCGACAGCTAATTGTTGTGGTTTATTCGTTCCGAGCCGGTATGAGTAGGTGTCTTGCTGTCGGATAGAAAGTACCTTGCATTTACTGTCGTTGAAATGCAATAACTTTTGGGTCGACCATTGATACACCGTATCTAGGTCACTGTGAAACACATGTTTGTCGGCGTTTGCCTGGATCCTGTGCCAGATCTTGATATCCTCAGCAAACATTAGGAAGTTTGGGGCGATTCCCTGCGCAAGGTCATTAATAAACACCAAAAACAAACGTGGACCTAGAACTGAGCCTTGCGGCACACCACACTCAACTTGTATGGGGTTCGATAACGAGCTCCGAACTCCGACCACTTATTGCCGTTGAAGTGGAAAGTTGGCGATCCAGCTTAGGCGCAGGCGTCCTGTGGCTGGCCACAGTGACAGGCAATCCGAAACCGGATGCCGCCAACCATGGGAGCTTATGTTGCTGGCAAATTTAGAATCCAAAGGTTGTTGAGTCAGTTTCTCCTCACGGTTAAGCGTATTACAAGGGTTCCGCTGGGCCACGTAGACGCTCCAGATTTTTGAACCAGGATGAGCTCTGTGTATCAAGCTGCATCCCTTAGTGACAGACTTTTGCGGGTTCTACTGCTGATGAAATACGAGGGTTTGGTGTAGCTAACTTTCTTCGTTGCTGAAGCGTCCAGTAAACTGCATCCAGGAGCTCTCAGGTAAGCCACATTTCAGAAATTCCCAATCGGTCGTCGTGACTAGGTACTTCAGGAGGTTGTAGGGTTTGATAGTACTTGCTAGTTCTATGTGTTCCTCCTGATATGCAGCGTAGCATACGTAGTTAAAATTCTGGTGACATGATAACTTAACAACTGTGGGGTGTTTATAAATGGCCTGTCAACCATGAGTTCCTCATAGTTAAGTACGAGGTCAAGTACGGATTGTTTGCTATCAACGCTCTACCTGGTAGATGAGATAATGTGATTGTAGAACGGAATGCTTTCGATAATGTCTTGCCATTCGGCCTTAAAAATTTTGCCGTGGGATGCAGAGGATTTCAAGTCATACACGTTAAAGTTGTCGGAGCAAAGGACGGAGATGTACGTTGGGAGTAATAATTTCGTCAGTGATGATATTAGACAGGAATCTATCTCTGAAGTGGAAGATGTGAGCTGACATACGACTGCCATGGAGCAGTTGTCATTGTGCCAGAGACGCAAACGGAACCATAGGGAATTGATGACCCGCGTCTCCGGATCATCCAATGATTCGCATTGTAAGTCGTTGCGATGGTATAGGATAACGCCACCGCCCCTGCTGGGACGATCGTGACAAAACAATGGCGTTTTCCGAATCGCGATCTCGGCATCCGTAACCTCTGACTGCAACCAAGTTTCAGTAATGGAGATGAGATCCCAAGCTTTTATTTTCTGGTGTAACCGAAGCTCGGCGCTTTATTTGAGGCCTTGGGAATTCGTGTAAATGCAGGAAAATGTTTCGGTTCTCCTCAGCGATCCAAAATGCTTGTGGCTAGGATAAGAGATTGCACTGACCTTTGTATAGTCGGCGGCTAGCCGCCTTTATGTGGAAGCATCGGTGAGTCGCTTGGAAATTGGTTCAGTAGCATCGTGATTAGCACCACTGATAACTCTGTTTGCACAATGCGTAGGGAGTCGTTGCAAGATTGTATAGGAAATTCCTCACTTCCTTCAGATCTGCTTCCGGTGTGAAGTTGGGATATGATCTCCAATTCGTATGCCAGTTGCGGTGATGCTTTAAGTTTCACGACACTCGCTCGCCGTTTCAAAATGAATTTCCTTTAGGAGTCTGTTTCGACGTGATTGACAGTGTCTCAGTAGCATAAGTTCCATCGGCCTAGTTGGTAGCACAACCTTCGTTATTCTTGGCCCGTACCCTCTGTATCTTACTGATCTTGGCAGGATCGAGAGTGAATTAGCTACAACGTCATTCAAGAGTGGAGTCTCACAAATATAGCGCTACTGCACCTGGTCGTAAACCCTTGCTACGCATTCATCGTGCTCATGAAACTGGGGAACGCCGTGAATAAAAACGGTTCTGGCTGCGGTGTATAGCCGGAACTCATTCAAGCCCTACTTTGCACGTTTGCGCTCGTCCCATGAAATGTCTGGAAAAACACAGACCAAACCGATTTAGTTTTGGCAACGGGCAGTTAGTTAGAATGTTTCATTGGCTTATGCCATCCACCAGTTTTCACTCCGAAGAAATCGATGTTAGCTACGGAACGTTGATATATATTAAACATAAAGCATCCGATTTTATATGAGTGTCTTTCCTGGGCGTATGAAAAGTGGTTGGGAGATCGAGCGCGTTGCTACGCATTTGTGCAATGCTGCCTACCACTTTTGTTGATGGTGTGGTAGTATCAAAAAGAGCAGCTGATTTTAGATTGCTCTTTGATGCAACAGCGGCCCAAATGCCAATGATAGTTACGTGTTTCCTGAGTTTCGGCGAAGACTTGTAACAGAAAGTGGGTTTAGGGTAAATTGTCCCAAATGAGTTCCGAGTGAAGTGTTCGAGAACGCTTGGGCAATTAGGATTATTGGCAGTGGTTGCAGTAGCAATTTTATTACTGTGGCATACGGCGTTATGGATTTGGCTTGCAGTGGAGTTTGGTGGAGAGGCCCTTGTCAAAGATTCTGCTACACTTGTCCCTACCGAAACTATTTTGGCGCCCATAATATTCTCAACCACGCTTGTAAGCCTATCATACTTCTGGGACTGTGCAATTATGGTTTAGCTAGTGGGACAGTTGTACACTTCGCACAGAGCCACAATGAGTCTGATGTGCTAATGATCAGTCTACACTCGCTTGGTTTGCTTTTCCTACCAGTAGCATGAAAATAGATCGAGCAGTTAGCACGTTAAACCCCTATTTTGACCATGCTATAGCACCTTCCACGGACGCAGTTAGGCACTGCGGAGCGGTCACTAGCTCTCAATAGGGCACGTGAACGTGTGACGGCTAGTACAACACAGAACTCTGAATTCATTATTCCGGCTTCCAGGTCAGTCTGCCGAGATAGATGGCTGTATCCATGCTTCTCCATCTCTCGAGGTCTCGCGCAGCTTGATAATCGGTGTGTGCTTGTGACACCAAGTCAGTTAGGACATTCTGCATTCATGAATGCGGACAGAGCTTGATCGCGCAGCACTCATGGTGTTACAGTCACGAAGACCACGATCACAAATTTCTTACGTTAACTCCCATAACTGAAGTGCATGGTGGACGTTACGTGCTGCTACACAGAGGTCTCGTAATGACATGTTAACTGCTACATGATGGCATTGTGTGTTCGCTATACTGGAAAGCGCAGCCAAAGCATTGATCTGAGGAGTAAAAGCTTGGAATTAAAGCAACCGTGCAGTCGTATACATTAGCAAAGAAGCTAGTTCTACGTTCAGACTGCTATCTCTGGAACATTGGTCCGAACTCCGTTGATGGTGACCTTATCCATCTTCCGACGGCTTTCGTACTCCGACGCAGTGCTCTGCAACTTTGCCCTAATAGGTACACTAAAATATGTTCTGGTTGCTTATTCATTCTGAATGATTATCCACGTAGATGCCCGAAATACACTGCAGGGATGTAAGCCATCCGCTATTTCCTTATATGTTTCGTTAAATATGACGAACTGTTACTCCTTGGATTTGGCAATTCCGTTTTTACGAATCCACCTTTAATAAGCCGCTATCCCATTTCGTTCTGTTTTTTTTATAATCCTAGCTTTTACAATTCCCTCTATGGCAGAATTATAGAATCCATTAATCAGATGCTTTCTTACAAGTCGTAGACTGTTCCAATGTACACCGTGCAAAATTTGGGCTTCCACAGTCATCTTTCGCAATGGTTTGAAGAGACGTTCATTAGCCTTTTCTCCTCAGTAAAGAGAAACAGCGGCACAAGCAGAAAAACGAATCAACCTGCCGGTACTATGCTTATTCTGGGTTAACAGTGGGATGACCGTTGCTAAATGCTAGAATCATGCTGACTATCCTATTCAGAAATGCGAGTCGACATCAGTACCATGATGATTCATACAGATTAAAGCCTATGCTCTGCCAACAACACCTAAAACCATGTAGGCACAGATAGATGTATGTAGTGATGGACCTGAAAGAACAGTGTGCTTTCGGGGGTTAGTCGTAAATACCTCTATTTGTCTGCCGGAACGCATAATACATGTAGTATCAGTGTCATAATTTAGCGCATTCCTATATGCCCATTTATTCCATGTTCGATCCAGAGAACAGTAATCTTTACTGACATATATAAAAAGCCTCTAAATCCTTGTTTAAGGCAGAGAATACGAATTCAGTTTAACGCCGGAAATAAGAGCAGTAATGGACATATTATCACTTATCTGCTTTGAAGTCTATAAGCCTGTAGTTTAGCCAGTCGAATTGTATCATGAATGCAGTGTTTACTATTTATGAATTATTCAAACAAGGTTAGCGGAATCCGGTTTCGGATTTGACTGTCACTGTGGCCAGCCACAGGACACCTACGCCTACAGAGGGACCATGGATGGCTTGCGCTGCACCACCCACAGCTCCAAACACACACCCCATATCCAGTGTAAACCCGAAGGAATAAGACCCGGAGGCATGCGGATGGGAGCCACGTTTCATCAACGGAGCCGAACCACACTCCTTCACAGACAAACACAAGCACGCTGTATTTGGGGAACCAAGTACACACAAGGCGGTGGCTGGACAGTAGTCCGCTCCACACTGAGTGCATGGAACCACTCTTCGAGCCTAGCACGGCCACAAGGACCGTGCACCCCGTCCCCTCCAGCAACGACCAACTGTCTCCTGGAACCAGTATGGACGAGGTAGTGGTTAATAGACAGGTAGGCACCTTGTCAACATACACATCAAGTGCAGCCACACTGGGGATGTCAAACAACGGCCAATCACTCAGAATGCCGATCGCGAATAAAGTAAACGCATATGACGACATAAATACTCGCTAAGTGAGCATATAGAAGAAATTGGTTATAAGTGAATCCGTGATAAGTACAAAATGTCTGAGTTATTTAAAAAAATACTACGCGATACAATTACGCAAGTTTACCAAAATTTGCATGAGCGACGTGTGCAAGTTGGGAGAAGATTATCAAGTACGCAGAACAAACCAAATAAAATGTAATGAATTTTATCCACATTAAAAAGACCTAGTTTAAGTGTAAGTTGGTTTAGCCCAACTGCGGTGAAGAAGCAGCATGAATGCAACATCAGCCTCAGCATATATATATATATTCTGTGCGACATATATATATATATGTCACATATGACACATATATATATATATATATATATGCATTCACAACTGCACAGACTGACGTGCAACACCGCACTATTCAGCATGCGCTTTTCACTTTCAAGTGTTAATTGCTGTCGCAGGACTGGACCGACACTCCTGCAGTTTGAGCTATCTTCGAACAATCATTGGAAGTGGTGGGTCGTTTCACTTACCTTGGTAGCTGTGTCACTTCTGGTGATCACATCGCTGAGGGGGTTATTTATCGTCTCAGCTAGGCCCTTGTGGCTTTTTAGAGGCCTACCTCTTTACGGAGACGGCGAGATATCACATAGCGTGCTCAAAATGATCAAGGTTGGGACATGTCTTTCCGAAGGAACTCTACAATGTAAGTGTTACATGATCATTTGCATTCAGTTACCTCCGGATTTCAGCATAACCTTGGTTGTCCCTACAGGATGAGTGTCTAGAAATACAAATCTAATGGTGGGACAGAATTCTGAGAGTGGCTAACATCTGACCCTGATCGGATGTCAGTAATATCTTAGCATCTCATGTTCGCATGCGCACAACATATATGTTGCATCAGTCCGAAGTTTGTAGTAGTGATTTTGTTACAATTACATGAGCGGTAGTGTAGCACAGGAAGTATGTTTCCACCAAAAAACTCCAACTTGGGTGTAAACAACAAGTTAACGTACCCGCGATAAACATTATGCGGGCTAGAAAAGAGAGTGCAATGCTTAAGTGAATTAATTCTGGACGTAAAAATTGACCGCATATGCTCTGTTTTAACCTGTAAATCAATTCATTAAAATCGGCTTTCAATCAAGACTTGAAGGTACGCTGGCTTCAACTGCGGAGAAATCAAGCTTTAGTTAAGAAGTTGACAAAATGGGCTAACATTCCAGATGCATTGTGTCATTGTTGCCTGCTTGTGTCAAAATTCAATAAGTAGCTATCCAACACAAGTAATTTTAAGTACGTTATCGTTAGTCATATAGTGTAAAACTATCTACTATTGCTGATTGTTAGTCTGCATCGTTAATACAAGAAGCCTAGACCAGACTAGTTGTGACAGAAGAGACTACTTACTTAATGTAGGTTCAAAGTTATCATCTTAATCCAACATCCCACGTACGTTACTAAAGCTTCAATAACAAGAGAGTAATTTATGGCTCGATTAATTCGTGAACTTTATAGGTCATCCGCATCCTCAGTATTAATGCTATGCTTTCAAAACCACATATATTTGCTGAATCCAGAGATCCGAAACTTCTAGAAAATATATAGCCACAAATTTGATCGTGGGAACAGTCCGCAAAATCTGGAGCTTGTTTCGTGCATAGCGTCACTTATTACTACCGCATCTGAATTACTTTGAATGCACAAGCATACACACGCGGTTAATGCTTAATGGTTATCCCGTCCAATGAGAGGATGTTTCAGTAAAGGACAGTTAGCTTGAATCTATCAGCGCCGAAACATTTTCATCTACATTCAAATAGTGTGTTAATAATACAAATGATCGTTCCCACTTATGGGGCCGTGTACCGTCCGTCGGTAAATATACAAATTTATTTTTATTTTATTTTAAATAAAAAATCACGTAAAATATCGATTTAAGACATGTTTACTCATAGTAGCGGTTGTAATAATTATAAAACTAAATGTTTTACAAAGGTGATCATCTACAACTGAAAGCTACGAAAATTATGGATTGAAATGAATTAATAACCATATGGATAAGTACTCTATCATATCATCGCTTTTGTATGTGTGTCACACAGATTCTTGTAAGTATGCACTAGCTCTGCTATACGCCATTGTACATACAAAAAATGGAACAATGGAACAATGGTTTATTACGGGTAGAAAAGCATTGCTTAACAAGTCCCGTGGGATGGAAATTGCTGCGAAAGTTAATTACATAATAAAGTGAAAAGCGTTTTGGTGGACTCACCATAGACTTATTTAGAATAACGGAGATGATCGCGTACTAAACGTTTAAATCCATAAATCCATTGGTTGTGAGTTTGGCAAGACACCGTTGAATTGCGTTTTGTAGCCCCTGGCTAACAAGCCATAAAATGAAATGCAAATGAGACAATGCATCGTCAACTCGTTTCTTAAATATCTCCAGATTGGGAGCAGTGACGACATAATTAGGGAGGGCGTTCCAAGGCTGGCACACGCGGAGAGAAAAAAAATGTCTACAGCTTTCAAACCGGCTGTACTGTATTTTCAATTTCAGAGGATGACCTCTTAGGTTAGTGGTGTGGTTCAATTCCAGTAGCGGACGGCAAATGTGGTTTGGGATATTCAGAATCCAGAAACACTTATGAGATCCCTCCGCAAAAGTCGATGTCCACTGATGTAGAGTCTTAGAGATTTCAATCTAAGCTGATAGGTCAGATGAAAGAGGCTCCTGACATTCTTGGTTGCCCTTCGTTGAGGAGTCTCGAGAGCAACAACGTCCTGTTTCTGCCACATTTGCCATGCTTGTATGGCATATACCAGGTGCGGTCGCACGTAGGCGTTAAGCATTTGGGGAAATATTCAGGGTTAAAACCGACCGAAGACTCTATGAAGCAGACCAAAGTGTTTGATTGCCGGTGCTCGTCGCCTTCTCTGCTTGTTTTGAACACCTGAGATCTTCCTGTACTAATCCACCCAGGTCACGCTCCTGAGCGGCATTCTCCAAGGTGTGGTCTCCAAGCTTGTAAACGCTCACCGACGGGTGACGCAGATGTATCACCTTGCCCTTAGCTATGTTCAATTGAAGCATGTTCCTCTTTGACCAATTATACATACAATATTAGTCATGTTGGAGTAGATCGTGATCTACATTGTTACTAATCGCTCGCCATATCTTTAAGTCATCGGCGAAGAGCAGGAAATTTGAGGAGATAACTCTTGCCAGGTCGTTGATAAACACCAGGAATAAACGCGGTCCCGGCACCGAGCCTTGTGGGACACCACATTCCACCTCAGTTGGGTTAGAGAGTGATCCCCTAACGCGTACTTGAAGCTACCGTTGGTGAAGAAAGTTGTCCATCCAACCAAGTACAGGATCTCCGATTCAGTAACTCTGTAGCCGTTGAAGTAGGATGTGATCAGGGCCGTCGAATGCTTTAGAGAAGTGCAGATAGATGATGTCAACTCCGACCCCATCATTAGCCACTTCCGTCCAACTACCTCGTGCAATCAGTAGATTTGTGGTGCATGACCAGTGTTGACGCAAGCCATGCTGCTCCGGTTCCAAGATGTTGCATTTTTTCAGGTAGTCCATTAAAGCCCCAGCGATGACCGTTTCCATCACCTTCACGAGCACAGGGAGGAGAGTCACTGGGCGATAGTTTGTAGGCTCTGAACGGATACCGCCTTTAAAAATTAAGGTGATAATGCCAAGGTTTCACATAGTGGGGACTTGTTGTTCATCAAAGCATCTTTGGAAGAATTGTGACAGTGGTTCAGCCAGCTTGTTAGTCACAGCCTTCAGTGCCTTCTGGCGGATGTTGTCTGCTCCCGGAGAACTATGCTCACGTAGTGAGAGTAACTTCCTTAGAACAATTGATGGGTTGAAAATTACATGTGTAAACAGTGGAGTCGGTAATGTACTTGATATTCTGGGACAGGTAGAGGCAGCGAAATCGAAATTTGTGGCGTATTGTAGCCGCAGGGCATTAGCTGCTTCCTCGGCGCTTTGTACTCTACCGCCTGTCGTGAAAAGTTGAGGGATTCCATGCTTCATTTTACGAATCTTATTGACATGCCTATATAGCAGTTTGTTGTTTGCCATGCATTTTTTGGCTAGGCACTGTTGATAAGTTACTTTGTCCTCACGCACAAGTGCAGTGCAATGGTTGCGATGGGTCAGGAAATTTCCACAAGTCTCTGAGTCGGGGTTAATCTTGTGGGCACGCCATGCTGCATCCCTTATCGCCAGGCATTTTCGAGTCCTGCTCCTTATAATTGGATGCATTTTTGCGGGACGAAGGGGCTTGGTCTCTGATGCTCCGTTGACGATGTCACTGAGTCTAACAACGAACTCTGTCCAAAGATTGTCAAAGGGACTGTTGTTTGAGAATTCCCAAGCAGCTGCGTCGACGAGTTCTTTCATTACGTGGTAGCGTGTGATTCTATGATTTAGTTCCGAGTGTTTAGAAGGATACTCTGCATAACATACATAGTTAAACGTTGTTACGACATGGTCACTGAGACCTAATGTCAACCATGAACTCTTCATTCCTGAGCACAAGGTCAAATATGGACAGTTTGTTTGCTGTCCTGAATCTAGTGGGCGTCGTGACATAATTGTACAAGGGAATATTACCGACCAGTTCACGTAAGTCTGCTTTGAACTGATCAGTGGGTGATGCCGACACCTCCAGATTGTGTAGACTGAAATCCCCGGTTAAAATATATTTCCATGAAGTACTTAAAGCACTAATTAATGCATAGTTGATAAAGGAAATGCAATAGTGTGATCGGATTCTCACTTATTACAGCAGCCCCTCTTACCTTGTGAAACTTTCCAGCAATACACTTGAATCCCAATATCTTCGTCTAACCTACAGATAATTTCCTTTGTTCTCTTGACCAGCCAAATGAACTCCCTACAATATAAGTATTAATACATTCAATGAACCTTTTGCATAAGTTAAAACTGGCATCTGTCTAATAATTTTCCGTAGTTCCAACTCCGAGTTTACATTCAGGCCATTGTTAGCTAAGTATTTCAGGCGTTGATACATTGGAACCTGACTGACCTCCTCATTATGTGGGCAGAGCACGACACATAATTAGCACAAGAATTATCAGAATACAATGGAGTTTACTTTACATTCAATATATTGCTAGTTGTGCAATCAAACTATACTTCTGAATACGTAAAAGCTGGACTGCGTGTAAGTTCTTTTACCTACATATAATGGAACCACTGTAAGCATCGTAAGGCTATAACGTGCTTATATGCTCCTACAACTTTCCGAGTAAATAAGAGATAAATGCAGGATGTACTAAAATACAACATATGTTCTCCTTCTTTTTCAGTCAGCATGAAGATTTATATCCAATTATCTAGCCGCTGGAGAGAAGTGATAAACCCATCTACATAGGATCATTCGATTCAAAGGTAATCTGCTCTCCATACTTCGGTGAGCGATACACATCAGTTTTGCTAAACTCACTATTGGCTCTCTGTTTTCCACTTATTTAAGTAGTATGTGTTTGCTTCGAAAGTGGACGAATAAACCTTAGTGGGCTGCTGTGCTTCTGTGTTCCTTGACCACAATGGTATTGAGTATGAATGCCGTCACAAGTTCTCGCTTGCTAAAGTTACAAAGGATAAAATATTCTAGGAGTGGACATCAAAGTAAATGTTAGGGAACAAGCTCGATTTCAGTGGTTCATCATCAGGCTAATACACCACGAATGAATAGCATAAATGTAAACATAGGTCACATAGGTCAGGGTTATAGAGGCGAATGACGATGGCTTCGGCCGCTGGCAGTAGTTGACATCTAACCGCTAGTGTGTGACATGTGGGTACGCGGCAAACAAGATGGAACGCTTCATGCGCTTTGTCCATGGGGTTCCAAACAACCAAAAGCGCAAACATTGCGTTTGACACTGCTTTAGTCACCCCGCTACACAGCCAAGCTGGGCAATGCTCCCGGGCTCTCTAGGACAATCTCCTGTTAAGCATTCCGGTATATGTTGCTCGACACGAATAAGGGAATGAGTATACACAGAATGTAGTACTTGACCTTGGGACCCTGCCCTTAATTTGCTGGGTCGGAATTGGCCCTGAACTGAAGCTTAGACTTAAGCTTGCCACGTAGTAGGTTTGGTTGGTGGCTTCCGAAAAGGAAAAGAATGTTTTACTTGCGCTTCCGTGCCAGCTCACCACTGTTTTTACCTAAATTTATTTGCTCAACAAAATAATGTTGACGGGGAAAAGCTAAAGAAACCAAGTTAGTTCCTACTCGTAGTGCTGTGTACAACTGAAGCAAATATATAACCGAGTAATTTAACTGACAGTTACAGCAGCTTAGGCAACCTAAGCCCTTAGTGATACGTTCGAAACAAATAAATGAATTGTAGCAAGCCCCATAAAGTACAAACTGACCCACGTTCGTACGTGTTTTTATCCAGTCGAAGTGTGCATAATCACTTTCGATATCCCCCAAGAAAAGCGCTAGTAACAAAGAAGGGTCGTTTAAATTGCACAAAACTACAAGCATCTGTAATATTTGAAATAATTCCGGACGCCCAAAAATTCCATGTTGAATAAATCCGCAGTCAATCACAACATTTCAAACCTGTTCCAAACTCAGCCTCTTGAGTAACATTTCCGTTCACTGTAAGGCATTGTAAACGGGTCAGAAAATACGGTTGTCATCCGTTTGCAACAGCAATTTGCAGTTGGAGAGGGAATAAGGTTGCATGGTATTTTTGGTCTAACCATCTTAGTACTAATTTGTTTCCCAAATATCTGTTTCGTAGACACATATATAAGCAGCGTCATGCACGCTACGTCCGTAGCAGCTTAGGTAATGTCGGTCTTTTGCACTGCAGCATATTTCCATGGTGGTTTTTACATTGACTGAATCACACAGGCTTTTGCTCAATTGATTTGAGAAAATTCATTTACGCATCTGTGAAAACTAAATATAGGAACGCGGAAGGCAGTGATTACACGAGAGACAAATACGCCACAAAATCGAGAGAGAGACAGAGAGAGAGAGAGAGAGAGAGCAGATAATGGCCCTGGCGTCATAAAGGAGAGTAGACGATACAACACAGGCCACAGAGAAAGACCCGAGAGTGCTTCAATAGTTGCCAACGGTGATGGGTCTGAACCAAGGACAAAAGGGAAGGAATGGGTCGGGAGGCAGCTACATTACATAGGCACGTCTCTGTCTCTGCAAGCGTGAGTAACTCTAAGCAAATCAATACAACGACGCTCAAGTGATTCAGGGCTAGCCAGATCCCGGTGTACAGGTGGGAAAATACGTGGTCCAGCCGACATGGAAACTTCATCAGTCTGGATCGAAAGCATTCCCGAATGAACCTGGTAGTCATTTCCTATGTATGTTGCGTTATGAAACGGATACTTGACCGATATACGCGCACGCAACAGCTTGGTCAACTCTGCTCGATTACGATAAAGAATGCGCTTCCCAGCTGCATCGTTATGGCCACCTTAACGAGGCAAAACGTAGCTGACTGAAATTGCACTCCCATCACGCAAGGGAATTTGGGTGTTGCTTTCCAGCACTGAACGTGGATAAATAATAAGAGCACACTCGCATGTAAGCCTCTCCGTTCGGACTCGCTTCGGTTGATTTTTCTCCTGATTCTTCATTCGCAGTATTTTTCTCTTGTCCCCAGTCACCCACTGGTTTGTTATTCGCTGACTTTTCACAATGTGGTTCGTTTAACCGAAAGTATTGCTAGGTGCTGAGCAACAAGTTCCAGTTGAGAGGCAAGTTGGTGTAATATGATTCCGCGGTGTTTCAAAACCATGACCTAAAGGCGGCAAGTATTAAAACACTACTCATTACAAAGAGCATCCGAATACAAATGATTTGCAACTGTTCAGCTGTTCCACATTCGTTAATGCACCCGAATTGCTGACAGCTGCTTTTCCAAAGCACCTGTCAGATTCCGTTTGCAAGGTCGCATATCAACGGGAGGCAATACCTCAGTTACTGTAACCCTGATGTGTTGCACTTGATACTGTACCGCGAGCGACAAAGCTGCAGGCAATCTGTCAACATATCTGTCTAGGCCGATGTGAACAGCTGTTAGGTTTAAATGGTCTGCGAAATACGTGTCTAATCATTGGATAATGTTTAGTGTCGGTTCATGCAATTAGAGTCGAGCAACTGGTGCCATTTCTACTACAAAACGTACAAGTTTTCCTATGACTTTTGCCAAGCAGTTACAGTGAACGACAACGCAAAGTAGGATGTAGTATTTTATCTGATGCTATTTGTAGTGGAATCGGCGCTCCACTAAACCGCCTCATAATATATGTCTGACAACCAACGTGAGACGACACATGGAACGCGATTTTTTCTCTGCCGGTGCTGTTTATAAAGGAACAAAAAAATCTTAGGTATTTTTAGCAAGAATTTCTGGGTGTGTAATTGCTGGCTGCCTTCAAAGTTCATTTCCTTATGTTATTCTGGCTGTCAACTTTCCGATCGTTAAGTTAGCTTTATTCCTGTGCACGGGCGAGCTAGCTTCAGACATCTTCATATATCCTTGTGTGGTTTGGGTGATTTGTTACGTCATGTCACACAAAACTGGAATCGCATTATTCGTAAGGATTTCACATAAAAATGCTCACGTTCTGTTATCAACTGCCATCTTAATAATTCGTATATCATGATTGGTCGGGGTGGGTTACCCAACTCTACAGCACAGATCGGACTAGATGTAACTCAGTTAAATGAAAATCTGTGCTGTTTCCTACGAAGAAAGAGTACGCGCTTCAACAGGTTAACACTTCCTTCTAACATGCACAGCAATAGAGAGCATCGTTCTGCAAAGAACGTTCAAAAAGAAGTATCGCACGTCAAAGTAACACGTCCAAATGCGGGTAGTTATGCACATTCCAAGTAGAGCAGTGTCCAGATAGTGTCACAGAGCATATATCTTTTTATGCAATAGTCCACCAAATCATACACGTAACTTGACATCAAGGATCTTACCTTGTGGGCGGATTAAATCTGCGGCCAAAAGTTTTCCTTGACTGACATGCTGTCCTGGGGAATAAGGTCCTAGTCATAATCAGGTCGCGTGAGAGCGGAACGGCTTTTCTTGATAAGGTCACCCATTACCTAGTCTTGTACACATTAATGACCCTGTTCTCTTGGGAGAGATCACTTGATGATTTGCTACAAGTTAAGGCAAACGACACCATATGATTGAAATGAAAATATTTCACGCGGTGCGTTTCATTGTTAGTGCTTTTAGTATCCGCTAATCCAACTAGTGCACGTTGCGTTAAGACACACCTATGAGTTAATACAAACTGCTGAAACAGCAAAAGCTATGAAACTCATATATCTGCTAAGTATTCATGCATCAGCATGACGTATTCTGTAAAATATGATTTCTGCAAAAATGGCGACAGTTTCTCACTCCAGGAGAAGCATCCCTATAATTATTATCTTAGTAAGGACAAATATGCACCATGAGTTTCGTCCGCAGCGGGTGGAATATTTTCGACGTATAGAATGATGCCATGGCTATGTTAAATAGCACCTTACAACGAATTTTTGTGTATTCTGTCAGCATTCCTGACGGCTAATCTAAACAGACACGTGCTCACAACCCCAGACACGCACACAAATCTTCTAATTCTCTGCTTCCCTATTGGTTCTTCCTTCTTCTTGCGACAAGTTAATGTACTCACCCAGTTAGACATTTATCAGATTACAGCAGTTCGTTTGCGGGAGTGACTTCTTAGTACTGCTCGTGCGTTTGACCTTTCGTGCACAACACTGGCGTCACGGCTTACGAATCTACGCCATAGAATTACACCCTTCTACACTTTAGTGGTCTGATCCGACCTTACATCCTACCGAAAGTGCATGGGCCCAGTGGAAAACCTCGTTTACAAACTATCTTGACCTACTACCCGCGGCTTCTAACTAAACAGAAGGCCCGAAACTGAAGTTTCCCAGACACCTACTCGGTGTTGAGAGACAACGGCAATTTGATGATTTGGAGCTCCAGTCACAGGACACCTTAATGAAAGCATTAGGTGTGTGGAACAAGTCATGGGGCCAGCGTACAAACCTCTTCATGACTCACCTCAAATTCGGCCGACTTACACAGGAACCATCGGAAGCTCTAGACGGTTTCGTTGATCGCCTCATTCGCGGTGTACGACCCTGCGAGCATCTAACCATGCCGAAAAATAGAACCGAGGGTGTAATGCTGGTGCAGCAGTTGATTAGTGGAATCATCAACAACCAAATTCGGGAACATCTATTTTCTGAAAACGCTTTCAAATTGAATGGGAGAAGACTGTGGAATTAGCTCGCCTTAAAAGATGTACGGCCGAACAGTCGCGATGTTTCACCACGCACGCAGACATACAGGATGCTGGTAAGATCCATGGCTCGCCAACTGAATTCAACTCTCCACAGAAATGCTTCCGCTGCGATAGCCTACAGCATAAAGTCAATTTTACCAAGGGCCCTGCCTTAGAAATGGATTGCAAGAAGTGCTTAAGCTGAGACATTTTGCCCGTTTTTGTCGCTTAGTACGCATTTTCACTTGCATCCTGCAGATTCCGTTTCTAGTCAGCAGTTTCAATCCACTGAAAATGTTTTTTCTATTGATAACAAAGGTACTGTTTTGCACTATCGTTCCCCTTGTCCAGAGCCTAAACTACCTTTGCCTGACATTCGTACTGTTACAGTTATCGCACACGATAGAACAACACATGTTCACATGGAACTTGATTCAGCCTCTCCTATCACTAGAGTACCGAATAGTTTTTATGACATTCACCTACGTGACATGCTTAAACATCCTTCAGCCTATCGATTTGGCAGTTATACACTGACGCTGGTAGAAATACGGGGATTTGTCGTGATTGTATTGCAACTTGGGGCAGTGAAATCATCAGTTGCTGTGTACGTTACCCGCGGAAATAACCGTCCCTCACTCGGAAGGAACACTATGGTTGCACTGGGAATCACGTCATCCCTAGCTCGTATGCGTATCATGACAATTAACCTACCCGAAGTTGTTTGAACAAAGAATAGAGTGCGCTCGCTCCTCCGTTCACCGCAAATGTCTGAAGCAGGATGCTAAACCAGTAGCTATTGCTCATCCACGTCCAATTCCTTTGGCAAGAAGAGAGGCTGTTTCGTCAGCATTACGGCAAATGTTTGCAGATGACTTCAGTGAAACCATCAACTGTTCTGAATGGGTCCAAGCTATGATTACAGTCCTCAAGAAGGACGGAACAGTAAGAAAATGCAATGACCTGCAGGCCTTAAATCTTCAAACCGTGGTAGAGAAGTTTGTGCTTCCAACCGCGGATGCACTATTAGTCAAACTAGCCGGAACCTGATATTCTTCAAAATGGCACATTAGAATGATCTTCTTTCACATACCTCTAATTAAGGAGTCCCGATGGCTGACCGGACTCTTTCAGTACAAAGTCTTGCCAATGGACTTAAGCTCAGCCAAACAGCATGACAAAAATTTATGGTTCGCTCATTCGCCAATTTACTTGGACTCCAGAAGAACGTGATTCACGACTGCATGCTCTTTTACATCGACTACACAAGCTTGACCTCCGATTAAACCACGATAAGTGTACATTTAATGTTAGTGAAATCCAGTTCGTGGGCTACTGACAGTTTGAAGCCGAGTTTTGACAACGCACGTGCCATCACCTAGGCTCCTTGTGCATAGGACTCCAATGAATTAATGTTTTTTCTAGGTATGTGTTCCACAACCTACTTTACCTGCAGGGTTTCACGAATTTTGCTGAGCAACTGCGGGAACTGACATATGAAAAGGTGTATTTGTTTGGGGTTACCCCCCAAATAGGCATTTGACGAGATAAAACGCAGCATTGCTTCCACACCAGTTATGGCGATTTTTGACGGGACGTGCCAAACGATTGTTTCTACTGATGCAACGAACATTGGGTTTAGTGATATACTATCCCCAATTCAAAATGCGCATGAAAGAGTTATTGCATACGCTTCTAAAAAATCGTCGGCGGTCGAGCTTTCTTACTCTACCGGGGAAAAAGAAGCCTTTGCCTGTGTTTGGGCCTGTGAGAAGTGGAATTTGTACTTGTTTGGAAGACCCTTCACTCTTCGTACAGACCACGCAGCGCTAGCTAGTTTACTTACTTGGGGAACAAATGGCATCAGGCCACTTCGGATACATCGCTGGTATGCACGATTGTTATCATACGATTTTCAAATTAAATTCCGTCCCGGACGCGAAAATCAGGTAGCGGATGGGCTCTCTCGACTGCCCCTCAACGAAACTGAAATTAATGAGGATGATAATGAGAAATTACTGATGTCTTGCCTGAGTAATGAACCAATCTCAGCCCTGAGTAAGGAAGAACTATAGAAGGGGACTCAAGAAGATGAGACACTGCGGCATTCAGAGGTTTCTGCTAAACGGGTGGCCACAAAACAATAAGGTCACAGGCGAGTTTCGTTCGTACTACTTGTTGCGTCACGAACTTTTATTTATAGATGGATGTTTAATGAGTGGAGAAAAATTTGTGGCTCCTCGGAGCATGATACAAAAGAGCATGATATGTGTTCACGAAAGCCACCCTCGTATCATTCGTACGAAACGCACGGTTGACGCATGCTTCTGGTGGCCCTGAATGTCACACAAAATACAAAAACTTGTTCATGACTGCTCTTCATGTCAATGGCAGACAAGAGTTCAAGGCCAGTTTCATCCCCTGTACAACTCATTGACTATCCTATGCGATCGTGGATCATGATGGCTCATGACATCATGGGTCCATTTAGCTCACCGCCTCAGCATCTAAGGAACTTTTTGGTGGCGATCCGATTTTTCAGTAAGTGGCAGGCAGTCCGTTTGTGTGGAGTAGTGACTACAGCCAAAATTAATCGATGGCTGAAATACACGTTATCCCGCTTCGGATTACCAGAAGAGATAGTGACGGACAACGGGCTGCAGTTTACAAGCCACAGGTTTCGTTTCTTCAACTTCATCCTATCCGGCACTCACGTACCACGCCGTATAATTCATCGGCAAAAGGCATGGCACAGCGGTTAAATCGATCCTTGAAATAGAGGATCCAAACTATTCGCTTATCTGGTACAGGTTGGGAGGATGCAGTTCTATAAGCATTATTTCCTTACCGAACCACACACCACACAGAAACAGACAAAACGACAGCTGAACTCATGCTTGAGCGTGCCCTTCGTAAAAAGTTGAATGCCGCAATTTCTATTCCTGCAACCAATAATTCCGAAGATGTAGGTCGTCACCATCCATATCGGACCACTTACCGGAAGCTTACTACTTCGTTCTAGCCCGGAACATTCGTGAGCATGAAGGTAATCGCTGCACCAAATGGGAATCCCACGTTATCAGATCCTATAAGAATCACGCGTGCATGTGGGCCAAGCACTTATCGGCTGGAAGATGGCCGCACAGACACCGCCCGGAGATTATTCAAAAGTAGCAGACGAACGAAGCATGTGCCACCAGCCTTCACTGACGAAACTAGGCAAAGCACGCATCTCCGTAGGACGAGCAGAAAACGAAGACGACCGAATCGACATGGTTTCGAGGCATAACATGATAAGGCGGCGAGGTGACGTTGTGTATTCTGTCAGCACTACTGACGGCTAGTCTAAGCGGACACGTGGACAACTCCAGACACACACACACACACACAAAGCGCCTAGTTCTCTGCTTCCCTATGGATTCATCCTTCTCCTTGCGACGCGTTAATGTACTCACACAGTTAGACATTTATCAGATTACAGCAGTTGGTTTGCGGGAGTTACCTACTTACTACTGCTCGTGTATTTGAGCTTTCGTAAACAACAAAAATGTCTTCTCAACCACTAGATCCTGTTGAAAAATCTTGTAGGCGTCTTTGGGCTCCAATGAACAATGTTTCTTACTTGCATAAATGGTGTAGTTTGTTCGAAAGTGCCACAATAATGCACCTACATTGAGCTACACTAACCATAGTTTTATGCAGTGCTCCAGAATTTCATTTTTAGTTTGTAGCACATCAGACAGTAAAAGTAATGGTTCTGTTGCTGGCAACCCTAACCCTTTGTCTTATATTCCGTCATACTGTTCATCTAAATGGATCTAGAATAGTTGCACCCAAAATCGCTAAAAAGTGAGAGTATGCAGTAATCGCAAGGGAAAGAAAAACGCTACCTTTCAGTGTCGCTCCACGTAAGCGTAATCCCCGGTCCAAGCATCCCCCCTGGTATTTGGGCTGACTGCGTCTAAATAGTCACCACGCGCTGGCGCATTTAGTATCCTCTTGAATTGTCTTGGCTTTTAGTATTGATGAGTAAGGAATTTTAGAAGGACATTTACTGACTCAGCTTAGCAGCTCACAAGCGGATGATATTGAAAAAGCTATGCCGTCGCACTTTTTTGACGCTGCTTTATTTCGTGAGTTTAGTGCACACAAATTCGATGTGTGGTATTATGCATGTACCTAGTTACTTTTGGATTGACTAAGCTCACGAGTAGGTCTAACATTAACAACATTTTCACCCATTCTCGTTCTGTTTGGTACTGCGACTTTAGTTGGATTCCAACCAGAAACGACATGCATGCCTTACGCCTTAAGTAAACACCATATATTATATGCTTACACAAAAGAGTATTATTAGGTCTGTTCAGTCAAACCATACTACATGAAGCGGACATTTTTTCAGCCACTGCGATTTATTACGCACCTACCATACGCTCAACAAACCAGCATTGATTCATTAATCAATAAGCACAGCCAAAAGAAGTAACCAAATGTTGACTAAGTGATGAGTGCTTACTGTCCGCAGACAGGCGACTGTCAATGACATACGCTGCTCTGTCTCCCAACATTTGAAACTGTAGTCCAGCCAGTGAGAACCTATCAACTGGTCCCGTATGAATGCTACAACGCGTGTGTGCTGCTCAAATTGGACTGTTAGCGTCGCGGCTTTCGGTGTCACAAAAGTGGCCAACATTGCATTTACACATGACAAGTAGCATCGCCTCATGCAGTAAGGTTCAAATCATCACCCATAAGCGTCCTTCGTGTCTTGATAGGCCGTCGCTGAAATGTTCGAATATGATTAACCCGTAAATTCAGTAAACAGGTTCCCTCCTACTGTTCCCACGTATCCTCGAGGAAGATGAAGTAAACGAAGAGTACGGCAGTTTCATTTTGTTTCCTCTTAGTGTGTATGAGTATCCAATTTTAGGCAGTATCCAGTAATAGAAAAAATTATGCGACAAACTGACAGGAACTGTAGATAGAGTAACGCCCAGTTGAATTAGCTTATTTGAATTAGCTGCAGTAGAACTCGTGTCACCGTGCCAAAGCTTAAGTTTCTCTAGCGAATCTGGTACCAAACACAAGCGCATATTCAATATATTGGAGATAAAACTGCAACGAACACAGCTGGTAAACGGGTAGACAGAATGCCTATGCTTACCTTAGTGGCTAAAATGGCATTTCAAATAGTTGACCACGTGGGTCTTTTACTGTTCCGTATATTCGGTTTAATAGTACTGCCAAAATGCTGACAACGTATGGATCCCAATTCGCTGCATGTTGGCTTATGACGCTATAAGAGACACGTAAGCTGCTGTGATCTACAGAAGGCCGCCTGCTGAAAAGCAAGTCCACATAAAGGAACTATGATAGTGCGCTTTTATCACAAAAAATTTAAAGTTAACAAGAGCTGCTGAAAGATTCCGATAGATAAAAGACATTTGTTTCATACCCAGCTATAATAAGCTTCTTCCGTTCATTTACCTATACGACTCCTGCAGCACTCTCGGTTTTCCTCATAAGGAAAACGTTAGACTGATTACACGTCCCATTATGCTTACCCTTAAGGATATCCAAAGGCACAACCTTATAATGCAGCGTAACTAAACATTTGGGATCACGTTGCAACCATCCTTTGAGTGTTTTCGACCATAATTTAAACCAGGGTTCTTTTCGTATAATGCACATCAAAAAGTTTCTAATTTGCGGTGTTAGCTCGTTTTCTTGTGAAAGTACTAGGTCATTTGAATGTGCAATGAGCGACTTATGTGCAAATTGCATTTACATAATTTCTACCCTAATTTTGAATCCATATTATGCCTCACCATACTCACAGTACTAGGTTGAACGGGTAAAAACCTAACTAATTTGTGAATATTGTAGATTACACTACATTTTTGGGTAGCGAAGAAGAACCTATTAAATCCTCTGGTATGTCTGAGACCGTCACTTGCGTCGTTGTTTTAATCCCGTAATTTGCAAAGCAGTGCCTAATAAACTTAAACTAATCACGAGGTGCTAAGTAGTCCCTCTCATTAGTGTTCTTTCCAGTTTCTTTTACACACGTGCATGAATCGAATATCTTTTGAATCAGTCCAGCAAATGAGCCTGCCATTGTTTACGTATTAGAGAGTCGTTTCTGTTCGTGCTGTATTTTACCCGATACATTTGGTCACAGCGTGCTCGTTCGTTCATTCGTACGTTCTACTTCTTGCAGTTGGCTACACTGTCATTGTGTGAAGGCATCTTCTCGCTGATGTTGGCGTGCCTGCTATTCTTCCTTCGACTATTGTACTATGTGCTTGATCCGTGCGTCATTCTCAGCGCAGACTTTCCGTCCGCCCATCCAACATCCAACATAAAGCAGGTTATAAGTATTTCAACTTGAAAACCTGAAATAGAAGTGACCTTCAGCTATTTAGACTGTTAACATTGAAGTGAAATGGCTGAGCAAAAGCAAGCTATACGATTTATATTTAAACAACGCACTATCTATCGGAGCCGTGAACACCAGGACAGACACTGTGAGTTTATTGGCAGCACGACGCGAACCAAGCAGAAGTCATCTAGCAACTTGCGCACCTAATGGTCAGCCCTCGGTAGCTCAGTGGTAGAGCAGCGGGCGGGTAATCCGTGGGTCCGGGGTTCGATTCCCTTCGAGGCAGATTATTGTGCAGTTTAGTTGTGACTTCTACTTTCTACGCAAATTACACTACACACAAAAACCACCAGTAATTTACCATCACCCTTTGGACAGCAGGAGGACAGATACTTCGGTTTAATGGGAAGTGAGGAGTGAGTGAGCCAAACTGAAACACCAGGAGAGATACTGTGAGCTTATCGGCAATACATCGCGAACCAAGCAGAAGTCATCTATTAAATTGCGCACCTTATCGTCAGTCCTCGGTAGCTCAATGGTAAAGCAGCGGACCCCTTAATCCGTGAGCCCAGGGTTCGATTCCCCATCGAGGCAGCTCACCGTGTAAAGTTTAGTTGAGACTTCCACTTTCTACGAAACTTACCCTACTCACTAAAACCACCAATAGTCTTTGTTTTATTCGAAATTGTACCTACTTTAAGGCAACTATGCAAATACTTCTACAAAATATTCATTAACTGGGCGTAAGAAGTTGGACTTTCTGTAGGGTATCATAATGCATACGAACAAGTGTGAGTTTACGATTTCCTTCAAATAGTTAGTCTTTCATAATTTGCTAGTTGTTTATTCTTTGAGATTTACATGAAAGCGTCAATTCCGCTAGCTTCGTACACACAAGAAAATGGCAGTCTGGGTGCATACATCATTAGTGAAAACTTCGTTTTATTGTCCATCTGTGATAGTACCAAAGCAACTTATAAATAGTTTGCTTTTCAAAAATATCGATAAAGGAAAACCTTCTGGTGAGCAGTTGCTTTCAATGATTCATCATCAGACCATTACACACAAATGGAGGCTAAAAAGCACAATCGACCCAGCTATTTCAAAACGAATGCATCACGTGAAGGTTTATGTCAGAGATGAGAAAACGGATTAGGTCTTAGTGGGCTAGTTGTTTGGTACCGTGTCTGACCGAAGACAGTCGACCTGGATGTCTTCCGTCTTCCCTGTCCAGGGAAGCTTTAGAGCCTGGACCAGCTACTTTTGTGAGCATAAGGACGGCTAGAACAATCGAATGCATATAGCTTCAGTTTTCGCACGTGTACGAAGGCGGTAACCTTTCGTTCGGTGCGGCGGAACCTTGTAAACTATTCGGAAAGCGCGTTTCCAATCCACCTCTTTACCGGTGTCCACAATGTGGGCCAGAATACCACTACTAATGGTCCCGTCGTCCCCTTGACGCAGCCAACGAGGGCAATGTTCGTTCACGCGTTTGGATAACTGTTGTGTCGTTAGACCAAAATACCTTGCGCCACAGGCGTACTCGAAATGCTAAATTACCATTTAGGTGGTCAACATCGGCATCTTGTTCTTATTTTGTGAACGATGAGTGGTTCCGTTGAAAACCCGCACTACAACGAGGCTGATGGAAAGGTGGACATTACCGCGGCTGAAAGGCTTCCGGTTAGACGCTAGGTAACCGCGTCTCCTTTAAATGGTAAACGAATACACAGCTTTTTCTTTGCTGCTGTTAACTCTGGTATTGGTCTGGGTTTTTTTGGACTTCCCTTAAGATAACTATATCCGGCCAACCGTTTTCACGCAGAATATTCTGGATGAACGTCAATTCCGCGTCTAGGGTGTTTTCCGTACAGAATTGACGTGCTCCTTAACTAAGACAGTGAACCAAGTTGCGCTTGTATCTCATAGGAACGAAGCTGTGAAAGTTTGTGTAGTGACCTATCCACGTTGTTTTTCTGTAGACCTGACGCTGGACGGATCCGTCTGGTCTTCTAGTTAACAAGACATCTAGATATGGTAGTCGGTTATCATTTTCCTTTTTGTAATTAAACTGCACTGCTGCATGCACCCGGTTAAAGTAATTAAAAATTTCATCCAGATTAACATGTTTATTCACCACAACAAATATATCGTCCATGTATCGACGATAGAGGTTAAAAAGGTCTATCGTCGCCAGCATTTCTGTGTTCTCTAGCATTGCCATGAAGATATCCACTAATAGCGGTCCGAGGAAGGATCGCATGCCCACGCCGTCCTTCTGCCGGTAGTATTTCTTGTTGAACAGAAAGTGCACTTTCCTGGTGCAGCGTAACAGTAAGCCTTTGAGATCTCGCGTAGGTATACACATTTTTATTCCTGACTCGACTATATAGACGCAAATGTGAACGATCGTCTCAACCAGAGGGCGTATGTAAAAACAGAGGGACGGTGTCGAACTAGAGTGTTACTTTCTCATTGATTTTATTATCCTTGATGATTTCGACGAAATGGGAGATGTGACGAAGGCTGTAGGTAGCGAGCTATTGTCGCACAGGTTCCAGAAGTTCTACAATCCACTGAGCGACGGCATGGTACGGTGGGTTGATCATGGATAAAATGGGACGAAGTGGAATATTGGCTTTGTGGATATTCGGCAACCCGTAAAGTCTTGGGACGCACGTGCCACTCAGTTTAAAGCTGTCATACAGAGCAGATGAAATGTACCCCTTAGCCCAGAGTACTTGCAAGCTCTTAATTATCTGTGTCTCGACTTGTTCAGTGTGGTCCATCTCTCCACCAATGCACGCGAACTAACTGATCGCTCAGCATTGCTAGTATTTTACCTAAGAGTAACACACTTCCAGCACCTTTGTTCAGTCTGCACAGGACGATATTCTTAGTGTATTTTAATTCATTCAGCGCATCTAGGCGCCTTCTTGTTAGCGAACAATGAGTACGGACGCGGTGTTTTCGATACTGGTGGCAGCAATGCACCCAATAGCACAAATACCGTTCAAGATACGTGTTCGATTTAGCGCCTAACCCTTTCGTCTGGTCATATAAGTTTTCGAATTGTAACTCATAATCGAGCTGGTTATCATTGCTTCTAGGAGCGCAAAGCATTAAGCCAATTGATTGAACTTCCATCAAACTTGCGTCCGTGAGCAAAATAGCAAAGTTGTGTACATACCTTTCTGGCCTGATTTGAAACGTGGCCTGCGGCTTAAGCTGGCTTAATGACCATGCTAAAGAAGACCTCCTCCGCTATACACGGTTGCTGGTGATAAACCGAACATAGTCCAGAAACATTTTCATTTCTTCAACAGGTCACTCATCCGTTGCTGTGCGGGGTTGTGCTAGATTTCTTTCGTATTCAGCTATCTTGGACCGCACCGTTTCACGCTGGTTTAATACATGTCATCAAAGGGTCTTGCGATTGGGATAGATCCGATCACGGCGTAACAGCTTCTAAAATCTGGTCGGAAATGCATTATGCTCTATGCAATCATTGAAGAACTGAACACAACATTTGGCTTCAGCAAGCTTAGTGGAGAACTTAAGGAACTGTTTGAGCTACTTCATCAATAGTGGGAGCTTGGATAATGTAAGTGAGTTGCGAATTCCCATTCGAGTCTCGAGAAGAAAAGAACAGGGAATAGATTTTAATATATGATTGTCACTGTGAAAAGAAGAACTTGGAGAGAAAGATTCAACTTATTCGAGAAAATAGTAGTGCTTTCACCTATTATTGTTTTGTATTTTGTTTACTTGGTATAGACTAAAGATTTGTATAATTTCGTTGTATTCACGTCTTATATGTGGTTCGCAATAGAAAAATCGCAAAGAACACCATGGTTTCAGTTTGTCCAAAGTACTGTTCGTGGAGGATGAATTTATAGCATAGTGAATGGAGAAGCAACTTGGCTGGCTGTTAAAAGTAAGTAAGTTATCTTGAATTGACCAGCATTGACAAGATTGAAATTCAAGATTTATGTAGCGAACTCGACAAGAGCCTGCTTTAGGCTAAGCTGCCTTCTGGAACTATAGGTCAAGCTCAGTTAAACAAAATATCGGCTTGACTAAGAGAACCTCTTTCTCATTTCTTTCCCGCTTATGTAGAGAAATCCACTAACCAACAGTAGTTTGCACATTAAAATAATCATCTATGCGCTTTGTCGAGACTGGATTCTCAGAGTTGAAACATAACAAGATAGACACTATGATGTTTGTTTAAATGAATGCAGTCGAGGTTATTGGTCAATTGTGTACAGGTTTGTTTCCATGATCCAAAGCATATTATCAGTCCACGTCTGAGAACAGGCAGCGGCCGGTTTACGGTATGAATAACGATCAAGCATCGCGTTTGTTTTGAAAATCGCCATCTTTGAACTGCTTTCTGACGATGTTTTAGGATTCCTCCTGGGTCTCTAGATTAACTTTGTCGTGTTGGCTATTTGATGCAAGGGACTAGTGTTCGCATTGAGCGTTGGTGAAAGTTAGGTGCTACTGATTAGTCTTCAGCACAAGAACGTTGCACCTCATTGGTTGGTGTGCAAACAGCAAGGGTTCTAAAATCTAAATTCAGCCCCGGAACATGAAATCATCAACCCTAGAAGTAAATATAAGTTAAACGTTAGAAAAAAAATATGCATGAAAGTATGTAAGCTTATATTTAATCACCTACAAAGTAGACGTATTTTGAATTACACTGCCTAAGGCAACTATTTCAAATGTTTAATATTACAAGATTGAACGAAAACTGCTTGATGGCGGCGAAGTTATGAACAAATAAGACGTCATACTTTGCATGCTTATCATCATAAATAACTGTTCAAACATGGGCATAAATCTGAAGTTGCAAATGAGCAAGCAGCCCTCAGCATTTTCTGATTTCAACAAATGTTTGAAGTTTAGCACTAGCGTTGTTTTTTACAAAGACTAAAATTAGGGTTATACAAGAATGCCTGGGACGCAATCGGTATCAGAAAAATTATTGAAAGTCACTTAAGCGGTCTCACGTACAACCGACCAACAAAACGTTAAGACACCACGCCTACTATCTGCTGGAGTCTGTTCGAGCTGGAATCCCTGAGTTAGAGCGGCTTTGTTCTCGTTAACACACAAGTGTTAAGCTGCTTGCTACCTTGCAAAGCGGATCATTCGAGCAATACTTGTAAGTATGCAGAAAAGTGGAAGCGAAGAAATATGTTCAATTGGCAAAAGGCTTGCAACCGACGCAACCGGAGTCGAAGTTTCCGCAGCATCCATAAAGTTTTGTCCACAACCTGTCTAGCCTGTAGCTCAATCAACTACTGTTAGAGGCTATGTC
>OX104061.1:6679930-6702963 GCA_944474145.2 Dicrocoelium dendriticum | reverse complement strand
TCTTTGCCTCCACCATGTTGCAAAATTGTAGACAACATGGCACTAGCGACACCTGACGGGACAGGGAGACACACGACAGAACATCTCGATATGGGAAGCTCTATGCTGCCATGCAGCCTGCTTAAAATTCGAGAACCAATGACCCACGAAAGAAAGGATTAGCCGCCGACTGACGAACGGTTGCCTTAAAAATAAGCACGCATTTGTTGTCCACCTAGACACTTCTAACCTAAAAACACTATCATCTTTGTTGACTAACTTCCATGGTCTTCTTAATAACTTGGCCGAAATTAGAGAAGGCCAGGCGTCAAAACCGCTGGATCTCATCATGGTTACGGAGACCTGGTTAAGTCTTGGGATTGCAGATTCTGAAGACAATTTACCTGGTATGCCACTGTTTCGGAATGACGGAGCTAGAATATGTGGTGCCGTAATTCTCTACCGATATAAAGTTATTGACCACCCAGAGATCTTGGCCCCAGATTCTATTTGGTGCCGGTTGTGGTCATGGAACAAAGACACATGTCTTATAGCTGTGATTTACCGTCCACCAAACGCTACGTGTGAAATAGGCTCCAAACTAAACCACGTTCATCAGGTTGCTTTAAACAAGACACACAGTCACATTCTCATCACATGCGAGTTAATGTGCTCGATCTAGAAATAGCGGCAACAGAAAGCATGCAGTACAAAGCCTGTTTACAAAATGTAATTTCCAGCTACCTTCTGTATAATCATGTGCCGAGTCCCACCGGATTTCGAACTGCCGACAAGCCGTGGATACTTGAGCCTCTACTCACAAACAAAGAATTCATGTTAGACGGAATAATTACAAGCGCACCACTGGGTCACAGTGACCATGTGACTCTAATGTTTAACTATCTACATTATGAGGAATACGCTGAGGAAGAGGACGAGGAAGTATATGCGGTCACGCATTACAACTTGCTATCCGCGCTTGCTATGAAAGTATCTTGGACCTGCTTATAGCAAAGTCCCCAGAAATCGCCAGGGAGACTTTTACAAGGACATTCACTACACTGGTAACGTACCCGTCTGAACAGAAATGCTTCCATCTTTAAAGGAGAAAGAAGTCATTCCTGAAGAGCAACACACGCAAATACATGTCCATGAAGGACTTTGCATGGAGAGTTCACAAGGATTACCCGAATTCCGAAACCTGGAATGCCCATGTGGCACAGCGTAACTTCTGTGTGAGTTTGATCCACAAGAACGAGCTAAAGTATCAGCAAGTTAATGAAGACATTCTGCACGAACCGTAAACCCTTATACAGGCATGTTAATGGCCTTCGTAAGGTGCAACGCGGAATTCTAGCACTGACCACGGTTGACGGGTGCACACGATCAGCAATTTAAGCGGCCGATCTCTTACAGTTTCATTACTCACAAACCTTCCAAGTGTAGCAGGCCTAATGTTTATCCCTGTTTCTATTGTCTTACCTTCAGCTTTATCCAACATTACTTTTACCGCAAAGTGTGTCAAAAATACTGTTGTCCCTGCGTATCTACAGCTCTCCTGATGTCGATAACATTCGACCGATAATGTTACAGGCAGCAGTCAGTGATCTGGCACAAGCTCTGGCTATATTCTATCAGCACTGTATGGAGAAGAACCACATTCCAAAAATATGGAAGCCTGCGGGAAGCACTGCTATTCATAAAGGAGGTAGCCTCACTGACCCAACCAATTACCTTCCTATAAGGCTACTCTCTGTACTTTCCAAAGTTATGGAGTCTATCATTGTTGATGCACTCAAGCACTAACTGGAAAATCAGAAGATGATAGCAACAGGGCAACGTAGGCTCCGACCAAACTGCTCATGCACTACGAACTTGTTAATTGCACGCAACAGTTGGAGTGAAGCAGTTGATCGTGGAGCAAAAGTTGATGTCATTTACTTGGACTTCACAAAAACGTTTGAGCGCTTAGACCACCGAATTCTCATTCATAAAGTTAAACTCTATGGAATTAATGACACACTGCTGCGTTGCATAAACACTTTTCTGCAGGAGCGTCGGTTACAAGTGAAAGTACGAGAATCCCTGTCCAACGCAATTGAGATGGAGTGATGCGTATCACAAAGTTCGGTGCTTTGGTCCCGTCTATTCTTGATTTTCATTAAGAATCTAGCGAAGGCAATTACCTCCGATTTCCTACACTTCGCGGATGATATTAAGTTATGGAGAGCGATCAAAGAACCGAACGAATGATCTCAATACGATTTCAACCTGGTCAGTTTTAAATACCCTAACGTCCAATGTGGAAAATGTCACGCCGGTCAAGTGCGCCATAGACACGATTTGGCTTGGGTCATACGCGTGGGTTATAAGTATTGCAAACCATTTCACGAGAACGCGACCTTAAAGTGCTCATTCAAAGTGACCTTGACTGTTCAAAACAGTCAGAGGCAGCTGCGAAGTGAGCAAACCAGCACGTCAGCTTGCTGCGGAGAGCATTCGGAAGATTCAATCCATCCTTCTTTCCCATGCTGCATAATTCTTACGTGCGCTTTCACGTTGAATACGCCATCCAAGCTTGGCAACCTTGATTGAAGCGCGACTTAGAAGTACTAGAGAAACCCCAACGCAGGGACACAAAGAACGTCAAGGGCCTACGAAATCTGTCCTACCATCAAACGCTGAAGTCACTGAGAGTTTTCAGTGGCCGCTACCGAAGGCTGCGTGGCAAACTCACATTAGTCTACCAAATGTTGAGTGACCCTAATCAGTATGCCGTCACTTACTGAAACTCAGCCATAACACTAATCTCAGTGGTAACCCTTTGAAATTGCGCGCACAGTTTAGCCGCGTGGAATGACGGCGAACTTATTTTTCTATTTGGGTTTGCCAACGCTGGAACTCTTTCATTAACGTCGTTGTTTCCACCCCTATCTTGGATAATTTCAACTAAGGATTGGATCTTGCCCTTGGCCTCGTCACTTTGTTGCCTAAACTGTGCAGCTTTGGAATATATAAATTATTCCTCCAAGTCGGATTAGCATGTTACGTAAACCTGAGGATGTGGTACAGAAGTAAGTATTCTTGTTTTTACTTTTCAGACGTAACGCATCAACTATAACTGTCCCCAAATTGCCACATAATTCACGTTGAATTCCCACTTACACTGCTATCATTCCGCACTTTATCTGCTAGCCACACGTTCAAACAGACAATGCACCTATCGTTTGATAATTGTAGTTGTACCCACACCATCCTGCGGGACTTGTCAATCAACTGCCCTTTTACCCGACATAAACCATTGTTCGTTGTTCATACCATGTTCCTAGTTTCTTCCTCATAATTGTAATGGCCTGATGAGAATTATTGAACATAAATCTTTTCGTTAGTTGGACTTTCGTAAAAAAGTAAATTTATGGTGTTTCTGCAGCTCGCTACACACTGTAGTAGTGAAAACTCCAGTCTAGGAACTTTCAATGTTTAACAGTTTGTTGATCTTCGTGTTCAAGGCATTATTCTCGGCATGAGTTGTACTTACATTGCGAAGGTTTAGGTGCCGATTAAGCACCGTAAAATCATGTATACAGAAACAAGATTTTTAAGGGGTAAAGTTTTGTGTACATAAAGGTTGCTAAGATGAACTAATGTAGGTATTCTCGGCTAGCCACCCAGTTTCTTCCAGAGGGTTGATGTGGATTGAGATACTTTTCGATTAGCAAAGTCCTGTATACTCCAATCGAAGGAGACAACATGTTGATTGTAATCACATGATCACAGTTTCGTTGGGTTATTTATTTTACAACGTAACAGTCTGCAACCACCGTCGAGCAATTCTCATTGTTTAGGTTTAAAGAAATGCGAAGATTCGTTATATAAATTCAGCTTCCCAGTTTTATCCGTATTTATGTTCCAATTTACATCCTGACAGGTCATAAACGTTAGCTAAAGCTGACGGTAATGACAAAGCCATGTATTACCTGAATATACTGCTAACCATAAAGTGGTGTATAAGCCCGTAAATGGTCTTTTTAGTGTCATGTGCGGAATTCCTCCGCTTCGAGCGAATGATGATCAGAACGACACTGTCACAGAGGCAGCAAACGCGGTACCGGTGCGATACGCTTCCACATTTCCGAGAATCATACAATCAGGCGATGTTTTAGCATAATTGTCCAACCTCGGAACTCAGCTACATTTGTTTTACTTCTGAAACTGTCATACAAAAGCTAACATCTCTGCGCAAGCACAGCTCCCCTTATTTCAATGCTAACCACCTAGAGGCACTAAGAACAGCTTTCGCTCAATTCTTCCAGCGCTTCTTAGACCAGAACCATGTTACTTCCAACAAGACTGAATCTGGAAACTACCATCCAGTATTGCCTATCTCTGACCATCTAAATTCAAGAAATTCATCATTGCCCATTTGTTAGAGTGTTGTCTGCAAATTGTCACTATTATTGCTCCTGATCAAGTTGGCTTTCGTCGACAGCGATGATGCACAACGAATTTACTTATGGTACCGTTGCCGTTGACGATGAACTAGCGTGATTTATTTGGATATTTCATAAACCTTCTATCATCAAGATCATTAGATTCACTATTCTAAGCACCAGAAAAATTCCACTGGCAAATCGTTTTTGGGATTAATCAGTGAATATTTCCTTCGGCGAAAATTCGCGGTCACTAATAGGAGCTTTTTTCCACACTCCATACGATTCGCGTGAGGTATGCTACAGAGCACTGTCCTAGGACCACGTTTGTTTTGCCATTTATTAATCTCTTCTCACAGACAATCGCCTCAGGTTTCCTACTGATTTCTGAATGTACCACAATATGGCACAAAATTTAGGCGGATGCCGAACAGAGTTTGCATCCGTGTGACTTTAGTGTGGTACATCATTTGTCAATCCAGAATGCTGAAGTTCAACGTAAGCAAATGCAAGGTGCTTTCCAAACAACACCGGAGTACGTACCCTACATGCAAGAACCATAATCACCACAGCGAACGTCTGTCGAACGCAACATAGCTACGCTTGTTCAGAATGACTTGCGATGTTTACGGTAATTCAAGAAAGCATCGAAAGTTGGTAACCAAAAGTTCGGTCAGTTGCGACTGTCCTTCATACAAATAGACATACCTATTTTCCGATAGACCTCCATTTCGTATGCTCGGCCCCATGTTGATTACGCAATTCAACATCCACGACCTAACTGCACTGGGGTAACTTCAACGTCAGGCTTCCAAGTAACGTATCAGAATGCACGGTTCCCAATAGCGTTAGAGGCTGTATCACTAGGACCATACAGTGGAAGGTATCACCAATTGTGATACGATCTAAGAATGACGTACTTGTTTTTTCACCATTCCAATCATGTGTAACGGTATTTGCTGCATCTCAGAAATAACACCAATTGCATAGGTCATTCTGGATACTGAAAAAACAGCACGGCCAACTGATGCTTAAAAGAAAACTTTTCGGACTCTTATCCCCCGCGGTACGCTCTCTCGAATAAGTCGCTTCTGCCTCAAAACTAACCGTAGTTAAAAGTCGATTTAATACCCACTAACCCAATTAGACTTTGTGACTTAACACTATCTCGTCGTTCTAATCACAGAAAATCACTCGGATTTAATTTATTGTATTAGTGCTGTGAAGTTAAGTAGAATGCTGGAATGCAACGTTAAAAGGACAAATTCTTCGTGTGAATTTAAATTACTACATGCATCCTCCATCCACCTTTTAGATAACCATGATAAGCCACACAATGTGGTTTGCATGTGTTACAAGGAGAATTTGTTCCAGAAGGGTCGCGCAAGTCTTGATCCAAACATTGTAGTTCTGAGAATTCACAACCCAGACACACTCACTCATATCTGACACGTCCGCACTACACTTGCCTCGACACTCATAGTATTGTATATGAATTCGCTTATCACATGCATGACCGTAATTACTGGGATTTCTTTTGTAATTATTTCCTACTGTTTGCTTCAACAGTGTCTCTAGTTTCGGTATAAAGTTGAGATTGTGCGGTCATGCAATTCCCTTTTCACTGGGTCGTGAAAGTGCTCTGTGAAGGCCCGTCTTATCTCTTCTCAGGGATGGGTGCGGCGTTGCAAGCCGTAGACAACTCCAGTGTCGAATAATGCGTTCTGTCTCGTTCGGAATACATATTTAAGCCGTGTCCGCGTCGTTCGTGCCTACCGTATCACTCGAGCCTAATTGGGCAATCGCAACGACGTTTTATCATTTGACAGAATACTTTGATAGAATACTTTGATACGAATACTTTCTGTATTCATCGGCCACGGGAGTCCAGATAATGGTAATGAACGTTAGGCATTTGAAGTCTTTGGGGTTCAGCACTTATCAACCGTGATTGTTGACACATGGTTGCAGCCTGTCCACGATGATGATACGTTGGTGTACATGCGATACGGAAACACTCAGCTGTTCTTAGAACAACAAATAAATGGAATGTGTCTCTTTGACTTGCACACATACTACATATATTTCATCATGGATTGCACGGGACGATCTTCACATGCGTCGGCTTTTGAGTGGCGCGAGACACTAGGTTGTAGAATTTTAACGCAGCGGCTGGAGTTGAAGCGAGTGACCACCAAACAAAGGACTACTGTTCCGCCTCACCTGCCAGGTTGCAGTAAGTGCTATATGCAATCTACTTGGATATTAAAAAGACTCGTTTGGTATCATTAACTCTTAATACAAATGGGATGTCTGCTTGTCCACCACCCATATAATATGCATCGGACGTAATCATCTGTGAGCTACGGCTGATTTTTCTACGAAGCATTGAAGGCGGCAAGGTGGCTGTCTACCCAAAGCCACCATATTGTCCTAATGCAGGTAGATACTGGCAGTCGCCTAGTGTTGTCAAGTTGTAGGCCTGGACTCTAAATTTTTCACATAATCTATTCGGATTTTCCACTGAGGCACTTAACTAGCTACAATACTTATTCCATATGCTTCCACAGTTGTATGGCAGGAAAGCAGGTTCCATAACTAGTGTGATTGCGGCTGCCAAAGAATACTGTATTTTAGTCGGCTTTATTGATAACGGATTGTCATCTTTCCATTTGATTCCTAGGCACAACCGATCCAATACAGCGTATTCTCTCCAGGGTGTGCTTCATGTTTCTAGGCTGCAGTCAGATGTTGCGAACCAACTGTATATATATATATATATATATATATATATATATATATATATATATATATATATATACTCCTTTGATGCTTTATTAGCCACGTCAATCTTAAAAATGTTTTTCATCTCTGCTGAGAAAAATCAGGCCCATCACGTTGGCACAGCCATTTAGTTAAGTGCACTGACCCCGTTCATTTATCGTGTCGTCCACACCTACTAGAATACTGTGGCATTTTGTAGGTTATCATAACAAAGCGTAGCAGAACATCTTTGTTTATCCTACCAAAGTCTATCCACAAACGTTTATGAGCACGAATTTTCCTATTCGCTTCACTGAACACGGCAGACTACTCTGAGTCAAACCTCTTTGGAATTGAATATTGAAACAGAGATTTGTGATGCAACTTAGTCTGTTAAACTAAAAGAGATGTCCCAGCTTGTCTTCACTGGAAATGCAGCTTATCTCCAATCTTGCTATTCGTTATTTAGTACCAGGTTTCCAAAAACTCCCTGGCCTGTTTCGTACGTCCATGTGCTACCATCTTCTCCAGATCGAAATGGTGGCCTTTTTGATCTTCGTGCGCAGAAACCAATGCGTGTGGATCATGCCTTCTGACGACCGCCATGTGTTCGATGATTCGTGTACAATGCTTTCTTCCAGTTTGTCTGACGTAGATTTTACCGCAGTCACTGCATTTTATCTGGTAGATGACATGGCATTGGTCGGTTTGATTGACATTTTATTAGGGTCTTGACATAAATTTCCTTCGGTGGCAATTGACTTGTGAGCCACAGATATTTCATGTGACTTCAGCAATCTTCCTGTTAGTTCGGAGACGTTTTTGATGCAGGAGAGCACCAGCCGTTTGTTTGCCTGCTTAGGTGACTACTGCCACTGCTGCTGTTGAGACATTCATTTTTTTAAGCTTTTTCTGATGAAATTTCACGGATAACCGTTGTTTCTACACACTCGGTATAGGTAATTTTCTTCCTGTTTCCGCGATTCAGCTGTGCTGCAGTGCGTTTCCGCTTTTTTGAACAGGATTTGAATGCAGCTCTTCTTGTGATTCATCGGATGGTTGCAACAACCCAACCAAGTGTGTACATTGCTAATGAATGCATGGACATTATGCGCGTCATAGTCGTTCCGTACCGATCGTGTATTCATAATCCGTGTATGGCCCCGTAGTACACATTTAGACGTAGGAAAAATATCAACGTCAGATGGTAAGTGTGAAACTGTACTCCGCTCCTAACCCGAGCCATGGGGAGACATACAGGACCAAAACGAACCAATGAGAAACAGAGAGTAATCCACGAATGCACTGTACTCATGTGATTGGGCGCATGTAATTAGTGGGTGTGGCAGGACTCATCGGTCGAGCATGTCCGAAAGATCCCTTCATGTGGCAAATAAAATCATGGTTGTAAAATGTAAGGTTCTATTAGTCTGGGTGAAAGTGGTCTTCGAACAGCGATCGGTAGATTTGCTTCATGAATTTGGGTTTTTAGTCATCTCAGTTTGTTATGTATCAAGGGGTTCATCCTCGGTGTCTGGTACCGCGGATACATGTGGCCCAATAAAGTCGTTGTTCCCGGCTTACCGTTTATTCGGTTCCAGATGTATATTGGCTTCCGTTCGTGAAGTGGCCAGTACGGTTGCAGGCTGCCATATCCGCTCAGGTGGGTGTTTCCTATACGAGTCCTGTTTCGGTAAGAGACTCTGGGTTATATCGCCCAAGTATCCACTCCGGTGCATTCGCTGTTGTTGGAAACGCCTGATTTGACGGGGGGTCTGGAAAGAAAACCTTTAACCTTGTGCGTAAACGAGGCCCAAACATTGCCTTCCCAGGACTTTGCCGATGGAATCCAAGGGTGAGACACAATAAGCGAACCAAAGTCGATCTATTCTGATGAGCAAAGATCCTTGACTATGCTTCAGGAGGCCGGTCTTTACGGTTTGCACCGATTTGTCTGCCAACACATTGGATGCTGGATGATATGGTGTAGAAGTCGTATGATGGATGCTGTTACTCTGTAGATACTGTTCGAAAGCTGCATTCATAAATTGTGGACCGTTATCTGTAACTAAAGTTTCGGCATACCATACACGGATAAGCCACTGCGCACTTTATTAATTTTAGTCCCTGAAGTGGCGTTAGGGAATATATGTACATCTATTCATTTTGCGTACGTATACACCATGAGTAGAAGCATCTTCCTTCAACCGGACCGAAATAATCTGTGTGAACACACTCCCATGGACCATCAGGTAGCTCCCAACGGTGAATCGGACCGGTTACTTTGTCTTCATGACATTTTTGGTCTATAGCACCTACATTCAACAGAGCTTCGGTATCTCAGTCAAGTGCCGGCCACCAACAGTAGGCTCTGGCCAGAGCCTTCACTCGGAGGACTCCTGGAGGAGCACTGCGTAATTCACTCAGTACAACTGATTTGAGACTAGACGGATTAACGATACAGGATTCACATATGGTACATCCTCCATGCAGACTGAGCTCCAGTCGGCAATTGAAGAACGGAAGTAAGACCTCAGTGGATCGGGAATCCAAACCGCCTAACGTCAAACGTTTCACAATCGACAGGAAAGGTTCTCGCTCTATATCTCTCCTAACCATGTCGCTGGATATTGGAGTAGTGTCTAACTGATGTAATAAGTGGAGGAACTCGCAGGGCGCTACAAATTTCTCGTTGTTTTGCACTTCCTGTGTCAATCTACCGAAGGCATCGGCTACATTATTGTGGGATCCAGAGTTGTATTGAATTCGATAGTTGTAAGCGGAAAAGTTGAGTGCCCAGCGTATCATAAGTGGTGCATTAATTTGTTCCAAACCTCCTCCCTCACCAAGCAGCGAAATCAGTGGTATAGCATCAGTCTGTAGCTTAAACTGACTGCCCCACAAGTATTGATAGAAGCGCTTAAGCAAGTATCACGGCCAGTGTCTCTTTGTTCAGCTGTGGGTAAGTCTTTTCAGTGGCCTGCAGTGTTCGAGATGTGAAAGTAATAGGACGGATGGCTTCATCGGAAATCTGATGTCTTATGATTGCTCTCACTCCAAACGGTGAGGCATCACATTGTAAGACAAGTGGTTTGCTTGGATCATAATGCACTAATACAGGTGAAGCAACAAGTAGAATCTTAAGCTTCAAAAATGCTTGTTCTTGTTTCCTTGTCCATGATCACTTGGAATCTTTCTTAACCAAATCATGAAGAGGTGTGATCAAGGAGGACAAGTTATGTACAAACGATGGTAGTGTGAAAGCATCCCAACGAACGAACGTAAATGTGCTTCGTTGTGTGGACTGGGATACATTAATGATAGGCTTCAGACTGTTCTTTCGTGCTTGTAATCCATTAGTATCTAGTCGATAATCAAGATAAGCAAAGGAATCAACTAGGAAAGCACATCTGGAACGCTTCAGACGCAACCCCCTTTTCCGACAATCTGTGTAGGACTTATTCCAGAGTGCGCAAATGGTCTACTTCTGTCTTGTCCTGATTAGTAAGTCGTCAAGGTAGGAACAGGTATTCGGTGTATCACGTAAAACGTTATGGATTATTCTTCGGAAAATCTTCGGAGCAGAGTTAATTACAAATGGGAGTATAGTGTATTCAACTAAATCCAAATGTGTGCTAGTTGTGGTAAACGGGAGAGAATCGTCGTCCAATTCCACCTGCGCATAAGCATGAATTAACTCAGGTTTCGTGAACTTGAACCCCACCAGATAAAGTGGCATATAAATCTTCAATTTTTGGTAAGGGGTAACGGTCCATGTTAGTGCAGCGATTCATTGTTATTTTGTATTCGTCTCAAATCCGCACCCTGAAATCTGGCTTAAGCGTAGGGACTATCGGTGCTGCCCATTCGGATTGTTGAACCGGTACTGTTGTACCTTCGTGCTGGAGCCGTTTCAGTTCTTCCTTAATCTTTGGCCGCAGAGAATAAGGTAGTGTTCTAACCTTGAAGAATTTTGGCGTACTAGCATCGGCCATATGCATTTTGTGTTTAGAATTGTTGATCTTCCCCAAATGATGTTCGTCAAATACCTCTGGGTATCCCTTTAGCACCGAGTCTATGGTTTCCACCCCCATGGATTTGATTGTATTTAGCACCTAAGGTAACTGTTTTATTCAATCACGCCTCAGTAGATTGATCGATGCGCGAGGAACAACATGAAGCATTAAGTTGTGCGATCTCTCCTGATGTTGAACTAGCACCTGACATTTTCCAAGTAGGTCTATGATCTCCTCGGTAGCACTCGGTTCCAAATTAAGTAATGGTGAAAGTGCATTACGATCTATTAATGTCACTGCTGAGCCGGTAGCTAATTCAAATAAAACAGACTGACCATTAACAACAACGAGCGCGAGCAGATTCGGAGGTACTTGGTTCATATTTGAACAGTTCGCAAATAAATGGTGTATAAAGTTTAACTGTAAATCACATGAATTACCATCGTTTACGTTCAGCGATTTAATGAAAATGTGATGGTACGGAAGGGCACACACGAGCCAAATGACACTTCGTACGCAAGTGAGGGCAATGTTTGTGGGAAGTGTGTTGATCTCCACATCGGTAGCACACAAACTTCAGTACAATATTCTCAGAGGAAAAAGCTCAAGTTAGTTTGTTCACAGTTTCGGCAGACTGGGGGGATTAGAAGTCGACAACTGATTTTGCAGATGTTCCCTCTGCCGAACAAGGTTGCAAGCTGTTTCCCAAGAAAGAGTTTCTTCTTCCTGGGATAATAGTTTTTCCCTTGACCCATCATCTATAATTCCAGTTATCAGACATTGCATTTTCATGACTTCTTCAAAACGCGTCGAGGGGATGTGGCTGTAACGACACACTGGGGTAGCTTGGTGAATGCTTGCGATAAAATCGCTTCCTACGTGCGGTTGCTGTAACTTCAAAAACTGATAGCGCGCAGTTAACTTGTTCTGGTAAAGTTCCCATAGTTCCTCAACTAACTGAATCACTTGTGAGATCCCAGATCTAACAATTAGGTTCATTGCATCGAAATGTCTTTGTCCTTCGGAATCAGGTGCCTGGCGGAACTTGCGAATACAGACTGGGTGATCAAATATTGCAGCGCACTTCAACGGAATGCGATCTAGGAGTGGTAGTGCAGGAAGATCTGGGCTGTTCTCGTCAGGCCGAGAAAGCCTCCAAAAAACCTAACCAAAATCTTGGCCTGTTGCGGAGGGCATTTGGATGCTTCGATTATTCCACTTTTTCTCAGATGCTCAAACGCCTACATTCGGCCTCATTCTGAGTACGCAATCCACGCCTGGCAGTCATGGCAAAAGCAAGACCTTACCGCTCTTGAACTGCCACAACGAAGGGCGACCAAGAATGTAAAGGGCCTGTTTCATCTCCCTTACCGATTGAGGCTGAAAACCCTCGGCGTCTACAGTGGACAATCTCGATGCCTGCGTGGCGACTCGATAATGACATATATGATCCTGAGGAATCCAAACCATTGTCGTCGTCACCTACTAAAGCTGAATAGCAATACAACACTCAGAGGACACCAGCTAAAGCTGGCCACACAATACAGCCGGTTGGAACACGGCCGGAATTTCTTTTCCCTTCGTGTGTGTCAACACTGGAACGCCCTTCCCATATACGTTGTTTCTTCCCCCACGCTATTGTTATTCAAAAGACGTCTGGATGCTTCGCTTGTCCACCTAAATTACACTATATAACCAGAGATGTCCACGTCAGCAAAACGCGAAAAAATCTGTGCTCATTCCCAGCTTTTTTGCATCAATACTTACACACTGCTGTTGTGGAATATAGTTTCGTATATATTACAACTGCATTCATCAATTTACCCCAGTCCAATGAAGCGGCGCACTAGTAAGCGTTGTCGTTTCTTTTGTTCTTAAGACATACCTTCCCATATTACTTCCCCATATTATTCTACAGTAACAATTCAGCACACATTCTAAAATGTTTATATGAATAAGGGGCACCTGAATCGCCAGACGCTGAAATTGACGATCTACACTTATGTTTACTTTCACTTCCACCATCCTACGGGACTTGTTAATCAATGGATATGTTACCTGTAATATGTCATTTTTCATTGCTCATCATAATCCAATGGATAAACGACAGTATGATAGAAGGATGCATCTTATATCATAACGAAGTTTTCCATTGAATCCAGGTTTGTAAGGAAGGTTTTCTGACGTTTTCGTCCAGAGAAATGAGAGACCCGTAAGTGGGTTCGTAATAATCATCGCCATTTGGTTACCTACCGATCGTGTATTCCTAATCCGTGTATGGACCCGCAATCCGTTCAGACGTAGGTGTGAAACTGTGCTCTGCTAATAACAGGGGCCAAGGGAAAACATATAGGCCAAACCTAACCAATGGGAAACAGAGACCAATCAGCGAATACACTATACTCATTTGGAACAATGGAACAATGGAACAATGGCATATGACGGGTAAAAAAGCATACACTTAACGAGTCCCACAGGTTGGCAATAGAAATACTAACAAATTGGCAAACCGCATAAGTGGTTGAAGTAAGGAGCGTCAGTGAGATAAAAGGTAGAAGTATAACAGTTTTAGGGGGATAAAGTGGTACGACGCAAAACTGGCTAAGAAATTGTTATCGTTGGTGATGGTAGCAAATAAAAATGGAGTACTCACCGGTTCGCACAGATTTACGACCGTGAATTTTGGGTATAAATCCAAATAGGCTGGTCAACCTAAATATATACAAGCGTTTTCGCTCATAAAACAAAACGCAGGGCGCTCAGTGCGACGTCCAATCGTTTTTTAAACGTATCTAATGTGGGCGCACAAACAACTGAGTTTGGAAGGGCGTTCCAGGGCTCGCAGACCCGGAGGGAGAAATAGGTTCTCCGACAGTCTAGACGACTGTACTGTTGGCTCAGCTTTAAACTGTTACCGCGAAGGTTAGTGTTCGGGCTGAGCTTCAAGAGGTGGCGGCATTTGATTGGGCGCGTGTAGTTAGTGCGTCTGGCGTGACGCATCGGTCAAGGATGTCCGTCGCAATAGTTGTGAGGTGACAAACTTGCATACTGGACCAGAAATGCTGTCCAGAATATCCCGGCTAACTTTGTGTGGCCGTTAATATTCTTTGGATTGGAAAGCGTATTGTGATTTTCCCCAATTATCAGAAATACACCACTTTATCCAGGGCAAGAAAAGCTTTAACATGTTCAGTGCTAAACATTTCCTCATGTTAATAAGTTCCAGTAATGTTATTGTGTTTGAGATCGGTGACTTCTACAGTTCTCTGTAAGTCACTAGAAAAATAACGCTAACATTATCCCCTGTGTCTCTCAAAACGGTCAGGGTGATTAAGAATGAAGTTCGAGCACCAAACATGTGGAGGCAAATATTGTTCTTGATGGTTACTGTTTGACAGATGTTTTACGATCAACAATAATAATAATTCTAATACCAATACTAATAGTAATAATAGGTATATTTTACCACGAATGAGGAACTTTGACCATATTTGGCGCAGACCATATTTCACTGAATATCTCATACTCATGCATGAGTGGTAGACATTTGTATGATTTTTATAGCTCTTGCTGTTTCAACGAGTTGTATTATGTCACATTTGCGTTTCGACTCCATGTGCACGGGTTGGAATAGTGGATGATAACAGCACTATGAGTGTCACAAAGTATGAAATTATCTTTGTTTCTGTTATAATTGAGTCGCCACTGTTATAATTGAGGGAACGCCGCCTCTTGAGGTAATTGCGTGACAAGATTGTCGCTCGCACGGTTGGAGCACGCCTACGATGACGCTAGCTTAGCCGGTGAGACGGAAAATTGAACGAGCGTGGGAACGATCTTAGCCGCACTTGTTCGTATAGACGCTGAGGCCTCGAAAACGGACGCACACGAGAGGGGGTATGATAGACGCGCGCTAATGACTTAGACGCGAGGGCTGGCCAGTTAACGACTCGCACGCAATCACGCGACCCGACCGACTCCCAACTGAGGCGAAGAGAAAGAAAAGACAAGTGGTCCTCTGTAGGCTCTTTTACGACCGACAAAGGGCAATCACAGAGAGTGCTATGGGTTATTAAGTTAAGGAAAACTGTCACCACGACGAGGTGGTAGTTTGTACATGACCATTGTCAGAAGGTGCGCAGTTTGGGCCGCGTCTCGGAGTGGCTGAGCTCTGCTGCGTTGTGGGGAGGAATTGGCCCTCGCTTTCCACAGCCATTCTGCTGGGGTTTCTGGCGCGTTTTTGCGGGAATATTTGACGTGCCCGCAACACCTCCCTTTGAAGAGAAAGCGTACCGCTTCTGGCAAGGATTGACCTGGAGGGATTTCGGTGACCTCCGGATTCTTTCTGTTCGTCGGCAAGGTGGGTTCTCGAGACGCGGCGGCGACTGAGCGGCTTCGACCGTGCTCCGTCGTTGTGTGTCCAATCCGAAAGTTTCCAGCAGGATGTGCAGCGGCAGGCGCACGGGATAGTTGGCTGGCGTGGAGGTTTCTCCGTGGCGCAGTCGAAGTTGATTGCGATGGCGAACCCAGGTGTCATCACCCACGGAGACATCATGCAGCATGTCACCTCGCCTGGCCGTCACTGTTACTTTGATCCAGCGAGGATGACCTGCTCGGTAATCACGAGCGTAGACTTGGGCTCCGACGGCGAATTCTTTATGCTTGCTGTAGGCACCAGATTGTGTAGGTGGCTTCTCAGTCGGAATGAGCGCTTCGTTGGTAGTACGTAGCTTGCGACCCATCAATGCTTCAGCTGGTGACTGGCATTCTGGCGTAGCTGGGTTCGGTGTGGACCGGTACGAGAGCAGGAAGGCTTGAAGACACTCATCCACGGTCCCCTCCCCGCGAGATTTCAAAAGCGCCCTCCTGAATGTGTCGACAAATCGCTCCGCTTGAGCACTGGATTGGGGATGGTAAGGCGGTGAGCGGAGGTGTTGGATGCAGTGTCGGCGGCAAAAGTCTTCAAATACGGAAGACGTAAACTGGGTACCATTGTCGGACACCAAGACCTCGGGAAGGCCATGTTGACTGAAGATTCGTTGGAGACAAGCCAGAGTGGCGGATGCGGTTGGTGGGTTGACGGCGACCACTTCCGGCCATTTGGAATAGGCGTCGACCATGACCAGGTAGGAAATGCCATCGATGGGACCAGCGTAATCGATGTGCACTCGAGACCACGGTTTCGCTGGCGGCTGCCAAGGAACTGGTGATTGGTGTGGTGGCATCTTGGATGCTTGTTGACAATCCTGGAACACGGGGGCGGATTGACTGGCTTTGTCATCGGTTCGGTCGTTTGGTACTGTCGGAGAATGTACCACGTTGCAGATGGCCTGAAGAGGAAGATCGGCCAAGCCAAGGGTTTCGAGCCAGTCGAGACCAAGTACGTTGAGCTTCGCCTTCGTGATGTAGCAGGTCGCGTTGAACGTGGCGCCCCGGAAGGAGACGGAGCAGTGCAGCTGCCCAGTTAGCTGCACGCGGCCACCACAGGCGCTGGTGGCAGATTGGGAGGTCGGTTCGAACGGTGGCTTGCCAAGGGATCGCCAGAGATCCTCGGAGATGATTGTGATGTCCGACGCAGTGTCCAACTGCAATCGGACCGACTGACCATTGATCAAGACGTCGACGAACTTTCTCCGATCCGCAGTGTTGATTTGGAACGTGGCCAGCAGGCTCAGGGAGCTGCCAACCGGACCAGGTTTGGGTGTGCGTCTGGGTCGGGACCTCTTCTTTGGATCGCGGGTGGGGGCCAGCCCAGTTTTGGCCCCCTTGGGAGATGGAGGATGGCAGTAACCATCCCGGTGCCCCACCCTGCCACAACGTTGACAACGATGCTGGCGGAACTTGCAGTCGCGGTGGAAATGCCAGGCACCACAGAATCGGCATGCGTAGGGTGGGGACTTCGCTCGGTCGGATTGGGTGGGGCGCGCGGACGATTGCGCCCTAGGTGCTGTGACCGCCTGGACCATACCAGGTGCGGCGGCGTTCTGGATCATGGCAGAATCGTGCTTCAGGTTGAGCAGCTTTTGACACTCCTCGGCCAGGTTCTGGAGTGTGACTGATCCATCCTGTTGTAGCTTGGACAGAAGGCGCGTCCGGATATCGGCATCGTGTGGAGATTGGAGGCCAGAGACGAAGATCAGGCATTTGAATTGGTCCTCGGTGAGCGAGCCAAGTTGAAAACGTTGGCATTCACGGTTGACCATGCCCGCGTACGTGATGAAGTCGTCGGCATCACGTTTGACCAGCTGCAGACATTGGTAACTAGCATTGAACAGAGGACTGCTCGCCAAAAATCTGTGACAACGTTCGGACCGTGTCGTCAAAGGTAACGTCCCGTGGGTTCCTCGGCAAGATAAAATTGGTGTAACGCTGGTGTTCGAGGGTACCAAGTTTGCGCAGAAGCAGGCGGACCTTCCACGCGTCGTCCTGGCGAGCCAAGTCCACGGTGAACAGGTCCTCGTACCGCTTGTACCAGGATTCGAACGTTACCCCGGCCTTGGCGTCGTACAGAAATTCGCTGATGCCGCTAACCACCTGGTCCACTGATTGAGAATTGGCGCTCGGACCTGCATGAAGGGAAGAACTGGAAAGCTTCTCGGTTAGCACGGACATCAATTTAAGCTGTTGCTGCAGCATCAATTTTAAATCGGCATATTCGTCAATCATGGTTCGTCAACTCTGTCGCCACTGTTATGATTGAGGGAACGCCGCCTCTTGAGGTAATTGCGTGACAAGATTGTCGCTCGCACGGTTGGAGCACGCCTACGATGACGCTAGCTTAGCCGGTGAGACGGAAAATTGAACGAGCGTGGGAACGATCTTAGCCGCACTTGTTCGTATAGACGCTGAGGCCTCGAAAACGGACGCACACGAGAGGGGGTACGATAGACGCGCGCTAATGACTTAGACGCGAAGGCTGGCCAGCTAACGACTCACACGCAATCACGCGACCCGACCGACTCCCAACTGAGGCGAAGAGAAAGAAAAGACAAGTGGTCCTCTGTAGGCTCTTTTACGACCGACAAAGGGCAATCACAGAGAGTGCTATGGGTTATTAAGTTAAGGAAAACTGTCACCACGAAGAGGTGGTAGTTTGTAAATGACCATTGTCAGAAGGTGCGCAGTTTGGGCCGCGTCTCGGAGTGGCTGAGCTCTGCTGCGTTGTGGGGAGGAATTGGCCCTCGCTTTCCACAGCCATTCTGCTGGGGTTTCTGGCGCGTTTTTGCGGGAATATTTGACGTGCCCGCAACAGTTTCACTCATCAGACATTGTCTGGACCTTCTTGATACCAGTCATCAAGTAATCTTTTAAGAGAACTGGGTCACAATCGCGTTCAAACCTAGGTAATGGTGAGCTAACCGCACAAAGCCGTTGCGCCCTCACTTGATCCGATTGTGACTGGGAGCTTATTCCACAGGACAGCATATCAGATTAGGGAAAATTTGGACCGCAGGTTTAACCAGCACATGGGCGCACTCAGGGCAAACTCCTTATTGAGATGCTCTTTTGTCGAACTATGCTGTAGGGCTAAGGAAGGCAAATAACATTGAGCGTTTTGGCAAATCACCTTGTACAGAAGCCCGAGGTTATGTCTCAATATTCGGAGCCAAAGCGGATTGAGCTGGAATTGTTGACAGAGATCCCGATATTTGATAGTGGATATTTTGCCTAGCAGACGTTTGGTAAATGAGCTTTGTATGCTATCCGGCGATTGTCTGGTTTCCTCATGCTGCCACAAATGATACTGCAATATCCGAAAATGGGGCGCTTGAGGATTTTGAAGAGTTCTACTCTGGCTGGGATTATGTGGATTTTATGTAATATACTAGCTATTGATTTCCTGGCCTTAGCTAGCTGGTATTCCACTTGTACGGAAAAGTCGAAAGTGCAAGAATACATGATTCCGAGGTCGCGGGTAAACAATTGTACACCTCAGTGTTCGTCGTTGAGTATAATTGATCCATCGGGTGTCGAAAAACCGCGATACATGATGCTAAATTTTTCGCCTTGAATTTCATCATCCAGGTGTCACAATATTTTTCAAGGGAGTGGAGGATTTTCTGTATGACCACTAGTGTATCGAAGTTCGGCTCGCCCGAATTTGTAGACTATCTTTATATCATCTGCAAATAGAAAAGACGTGCCATGACTGATAATCGCACTGATGTCATTGACGTAGCTCAAGAACAGTAACGGACCAAGTACACTCCCTTGAATTACACCACTAGTGATTGGACTTGGTGAAGAGTGGTGGTCGGCTATGGTAATTATATGAGCACGGCCGGTCAAATATGACATTAGCAAGCCTAGGAGTGGGTTCTGAATTCCAAAGGAAGCGATCATTTTCATCAGCCGTTTATGGAGCACCCAATAAATGTCTTTTCCATGTCAAGGAACTGAAGTATAATTGAGTATCCAGAGTCAACAGGATCCGCAACATGGTTTAGATAATGTAATTGGCAGGTTATGCATGATCGTTTGCCCAGGAAACCATGCTGTGACCTGTCTACTAGCTCCAGCGAATAGTTGAATTTCCTTGCACCATACATCACCAGTTTCTCTGATATTCTGGCTAGCACAGGGAAGTGATGGATTGGCCGGTAAGTAATAATTTCTTGTTTGGAGCCACCCTTGTGACTGGGGATTATGAGCGATGTTTTCCACTGGTCTGAAAAGGAGCTTGATTCCACCGAAGGTATAAACATTTTCAGCAATAGTAACGGAATCTCAGACCCTCCCATTTTTATGACGGCAGGGTGGACACCATCGGAATGCAAATGGGTAAACTGGTTTCGTAGAATTCATTAAATGTTTGATAGCAATGATAGAAAATTCAGTTACACACTGCGTTGGGTTTTTGCACCCCAATGCTTACATTTAATGGGGTGTCTCCAGTCTCATTGAGGTAGCGAAAGGTGAGGTAAACGCTTCGCAGATGTCGACTGGATCATGAATGGACTGTCCGTTTGCATTAACTAGTCCATCGATTAAGTAGGATTGGTTATTAGTTCTGCGACACAGAATTTTAACAAGTTCTTTCGTGTTACATGTCATTCGTAGAGCCCTTTGTTCTTCGTATATCCTCTTCACCAACTGTATGTGCTTGACTTTTTCAAGGATGTTATGCAACGGTAAAAGCAAGGTGAACTTTCCCATCTTTCTGTATTCAGCAATTAGTCTTCTGTGTTTCCGGCTGGCTGAACGCACGATTGCGTCTTTTCGGACACGTGTGATCCTCTCGTCGTGGAGATTAAGGACATCAATCGCCTGATGGACCCGATGAAAGAAATAGTTTATGCATGGCACACATTGTTAGAGACGAAGAATGTGTCCCAATCGGCTGATCGGATAAATTGTTGGAATTGCTTCCAGTTTATTCTGAGTGAATCGTACCATTTTGTGGTCACTACCAGAGGGTTTGTCTAATACCTGTGCTTGTGGACATGTGACCCCCAAAGTGAATATGAAGTCCAGTATACTGGTCACTCTTGCTGACTCACTAACCCACTGTATCCAGCCACCAAATCTGTGAGAGGAAAGGAAACCTCTATGTGTAGACGAGGATGGTTGAGAGGACCAGTTAAGCTTTGGTAAGTTAAAATCACCAGCAATGAGCTTCTATCCGTGTGGCATCTCAGCAACAAACTCATTAGCTGAAGGGATGATGGTAACACTCGCATTGGACGCAGTTGGCGGGTTTCAAACTCATCCGAGTAAAATGTGAGAAACGGTTCCTGAGACGGACAACCAAAGAGATTCGGAAATGTTTGTTAACTGTAGATGATCAAGAAGTACTGCTGCAAATATACAGTTTAGGTATAGTATGTATCCACCTCCATTGCATGTGCCGCGAGCTTTTTGGAAGAGCTGGTGATTAGGTATCATTAAGGTGGAATCTAATGTACCAGAGGAGCACCACGTTTGAGTAACGGGGATCGCTTGTGGGTCGTTGATATGCGCAAGCATGCCTAGGAGGTACAATTAGTTGTTGTGTGCGCTTGTTGGAACTTGTGGCATAACGTGACGCTGCACGCCACGGAGTTGACCTCTGGGCTACCTGTGCACAGAGCGGTCGATTACTGAAGGACAATTTACCCTGGGCGGAATGTGGACAACTGAGCGCTCTTACAACCGGCTGGTTTGTATCGATCATTGTATCTGAAGCCGTGGACTGTTTGCACCTGTGTGATTCTCCTGCATTTTAGATAGGTCGTATAAGCCCTAAAATGCTAGCCTGTTTCCTCTGCGGCTTAACGGTAACTGCTTGATTCGTCTCGATCACTGTAACGGAAACGGTGAACTTTGTTCCATATTTTCTTGTCTTTGCCCACATAAGATTTTATAAGCCCTAAAACCTAGTGGCCGATCGGTAAAAATGCTCGTTATCTAAGACAAAACAAGCAACTAAAAGAAGAGACAGGAAGCAACTGAAACGCTGGTAAAACGTCTGCTTATAACCAGTCCATCAGTCCGGAAAAAAGTGAAAGGTTCATCAGCTAAGCTGAATATAAAACCAAAATCTTGAATAAGAGTAACAAAGCAATTTAATGATATTTCTCATGTTTCTCTGAAAGAGCATAGCGCAGTTAATGCAGAACCGCCCTCTAAAGCGATTCAAACGATTGGTGCGCTTGAACTACAGCTGAAGGACTTGAAGCAAAGGTTTGAATCTCTGAACCAAGTCCTATAACAATTTAATTCGCTTAAGTATCTTTTTAACACTCCAGACACACCAAAAAGGGAACGCCTCTGATCAGTTGGGAATTTTATACGACATGTTGCATTTGAGGTTCATGAGCGCATTAAACGCTCCAAAAATGTTATAGCATTTAATTTACCAGAAAAGTTATCTCTTGAGACTATCTTCTCTGCAGTGGCCAACGATTGTCATATTGAAAGACTGCAGTTTTCTTGCGTGAGGCTGTGAAAGAACTCTTCGAAGCAGGTCTGTCCAGTAATTTTTAAATTTGCAAACGACACACTTGCTGTAAAATGCATTTGTAGTAGGAGCGTATTATCCTTTAGGAATGATTGCATGTCGATGGCATTTAAACCAGATTTAACAATACACTAAAGGGAGTGCAAAAATGCCTATTTCCAACAAACAGTCTGTGTCAAATTTGTTCCACTACCTACGGAAACTCGGAAACTTCCTCACCTGGTCGACCTAGATGACACACTGCCCATAAAGGAATCAGCTCTAAGGTTGAAATCAAATAGCAACTGTCGTAAAAATATCGTTGCTGACTCCATTCAATGTCACCTTGATCCCGCATTAGTGAGCAACTCGTCGCCGAACATGAAAGAAAGTTCCATTCCGTAAACTACTATTTCTACTCACTCTGTCGTTCATCAACAAGGTGCATAGACGGTATGCTACGAAGCTGAAAACCTCCTCTTCAAAAAGCTGTGTACCTCTAAAACTACGAAACAACCTTGTTGTAATGACCACCGGTAGCAAAACTTCACGTGACATCTACACGGGTGCTCCTAAGCACAAGAAAAACACAGCTATTGTAAACGTTCCACCAAACGCTGTCACCAGTGGAAACCTGCAGACAGTCGGCGTATCACCAACCATGCAGCATTTGAATATGAAACCTGTGCGCTCCATAACCTGCGAGCCACTTGCTAGTGAACTTCAAGTAGATGAGAGAAATTGGCACAACCAAAATCCTCTCAAACTACCTGGACATGTAAATAATCTTAACCGGCATGTAGGTTATATGCAGCAGCCAGCAAACTGCACCCTCAGAGTGGGTCGAGATTTTCCCAGTATTTCTCGCTTCCAACCCTTTTTGGGGTCCAGGGGCGTTTTACCCGCCACACCCCCACATGACACTAA